>JASSRZ010001041.1:0-11116 GCA_032164315.1 Malacoctenus gilli
GCTGCTGCTCTATCCCTGTGTTCTACTGCGTGAATGATCGCCTTGAGTTTAAACTGCTCACTCCCCGGCTGGCCACGAGCAGCGGTGGCGGCGGCCCCGCTGCAGAGGAGCTACCCTCTCTCTGTTGTCGCCGCCGCCGCGCTCACGCTGGCGCTGCTCAGTCGCCACTGCATCGCGCAGTCATATATCCCAGAATTAACCCTGCGCCTGAAGTTGGTGGCTGTCTACCGTAGTTGCGAGACCTGTTGTGGCTCAATATCGGTCCGTATATAAGGCGCTCCAGACTATAAGGCACACTGTCAGCTTTTGAGAAAATTGGAGGTTTTTAGGTGCGCCTTATAGTGCGGAAAATACGGTACATCATTAAAACAAAACACATCTCTTCTCTTTTGACAGTAAATGTTCAACAGGAAAACATACAAACTGAAGAATGTTGCACCTCGTAACAATTGGGGCAGGTGGGGGGGGTGCTATGAGGGTCACAAGGTTTTGCTGCCCTTGGTTGTTGAAATTGTGTTCGTGTGTGTTTGAGTGCTCATTTTGATTGAGTCTAAAACAGCCACCATGATTTTTTCTTATATGAAAAAAGTTAAAATAAAAGACAGCGAAAAGAATATTTAAGTGGACACGTGGTCTCAGCGTTTTCAGATATCGGGGAGGGGTTGTTGTTGAAATCATTTGATATTCACTACAAACACGAACAGATTGGGACACTCTGTGTGTGTATGTGTGTGTGTGTGTGTATGTGTGTGTGTGTGTGTGTGTGCGTGTGTGTGTGTGTGTGTGTGGGACACAACAGCCCACGCATTGTGTAGCTGACATCTCTATTACTGAGGTGATCCAACTGCGATGGTAAAATGAACTCCCTTTATATTGCATTCCGTCCTCATCATTCAGCAGACCCTCAAGCACTTCACACCTGCAGTCTTATTCACCCCCATTTGTGTACACGCTCACACACCGTTGCCAGGGGCTGCCATGTAACCCCCCCCCCCCGGAGGCAACATTGGATTCATGGACACGTGAGATGGGGGTGATCGAACAGCCAACCCATCGCCTGAAGCCCAACCTGTTCTGCCACCTCAGCCTGTGGTTCTTGGGGTACGACTGGGGAGTGGTGGGATTCTTGACCTCTTGGGTGTGGCGAGGATTTGTGGATGGATTGTACGCAGAGAGGAAACGAAGACAGTCACAACTGGGGAAAGATTTGCGGATGAGGAGCAAAACCCCACCCATTTTTCAGCAGACAACCACAGATTTGGGTTTTACAAAAAAAAAAAGCTGGGTTTGTGTTACCAAGTTTTTAGCCAGCTGTGTGTTCTGCTTGATATGTGCCACATTCGTTCCTGTGATTCCCTTCAGGTCAGCTCATCTCAAAGTGTGACAGCCCTGCCTCAGCTTTCACACATCATTTCGAACGGTAATGACCGTCTCCTCCACTTCCCGTCTGGGACCCGGCACTCCTTGCGTGGATAAAAAAGGAACGTGAAGTTTTGCAACAAAAACGGCTGCCGGTTGCATCCTTAAAATATCACGATGACACTGTCAGATTCCTTGCGGTACCTCAGCATAATCACTTATTACAGATAAGAGCAGGAGGATGAGGCCAGTGGTATTCTTAGCGCTGCAGGTTCTCTAAATTAAGAACACATTTCCCATGAGCGATTGGGCTGTCGCAGCTCAAACAGACAACAGTGCACTGTGGTCAAACACTAGAAGAGGACCTATCTTATTATTTTTTGGAGTTTTTCTCTGGGTTATTTTCATTATTTTCTCTTTAAAATTCATGATTTGTCATCATTTCTTTGTGACTGGCTCCTTCACGCTCTCTGTCCTTCCATCTGAAACCAGCAGTTTTATCTCCTGTCTCTCTGAAGCCCTCGGTAACAACACTACACCAACCAACCAAAGTATTGAATCAGTTCAGAGTTGGTCATTAGTTTTCAGCCAAGCTGCCCTTTCTTAATCCCCTCGGGGAAAGTCCTGGTCTTCTTTTGACTGATCCATTCCTCAGTGAACCTGGACTACTCAAAACCAGGAGCAGTCGCTGCAGTTCAGTGCCCAGGAAGCAGGCAGGGTTTTGGGGGGCCTTGCTCAAGGGGGCCCACAATGGTGGCGAAAGGGTCGGGGACTTGTGGTCACTTGCTGACTCATGGGGGGGTTTGTTTGAGTGAACTGGAGATACTTTGGTTTACTCTCCACAACCCGACGACCTGCCTGATTGTTCAGTCGCTGGCGCAGAGCTGTTTATTTTCTCCAATAGTTCGGATTGTTGTGGACGCTTCTCTGGCCACAGGTTCCGATCAAAGAAGTTGGGTTCTGTGTAACCATTGCAACAGTCTAGTTTCTTACTTTCTCCAAAGTCCTGTGTTTTATTATTGTTTTTTTCCTGTTTGTTTGGTTTTTTTGGCCTCCTGGAGCTTCCTTTCTCCTGAAACAGTTCCTCCAAAGGAGCAGCTGCTGTAATTGCATGTTTTCCAGATAGTTTGGACAACTTTCAATTGTGAACGAAGCCCAAACTGCATAAAGGTGTTGAACTCTACAGCGTTCTCTTACAATCAAACTGGGACAAACCTGGACAACCTGGTTTCTTTGCCGGCCCAAGCTGCTCCTGTAGCTCCTCTGGGCATTGATGTGTTCCTCTCCGGTATTTTCCTTGAAGTCTGTTTCAAGGTCTCCTCCCCTTGAAACTGCTGGGACATACTAGACTATGCTTATATTCACTAAAACAGGTGACTTTTCGCAGCCATGTTGCTGTTCTTGGACTCACTTCTTTGAAAGTGTGACAGTTGCACTGAGAAAATGGGACCTGATGAGGTTCAGAATGAAGGGTATTAGTGAGCAAGCAATCAGCAAAGGCAAACAACCAGCCATGGCCACGGCAGGCATGCAAAACTGACGGGAAGCGGGCAGAAGTCAGAGCCCGACCAATCAGACTCTCATCAGATTAGAGCTTATGGCAGACATGCATCTGATACACATATGTGAGATTGCAAGGAGTTAGAGAGACTTGAGAAACAACACACTTCTAAAGAAGGAACAGTGCCAGCAGAGACTCATTGAGGTAAAGTGTGCTGCGTTGCTGCTTGTGCATATGAGAATGGACAGGGGGACATTGTACATATATGTAAGTCAATGACTCAAGGGTAAACACACAACGCACTGTGAAGATAAAAGTACAACTTATTGGTTTAATGACCTATTAAATATCAAAATACTTTATCACAACTCACTTTTTTCAAACAAACTTATGCCGAAGGTCTCATAATTCATGATTATTAGTTTCTTACTTTCTTTTAACTCACACTGGGGGTTTTCCGAATGATACACACCCCTTGATAATCACTAGACGATTAGCCTTGATGTGATACAGAGGATTAGAAATGCTTCATTTGCTCCAACAGCACTGCTCTCATCTGCGCTTCCATCCAGTAGGCCGAGCAATGCAGCCTCCACTGTTTACTGCCTCGTGTTTTTTTCTTGTTCAGGGCTTTTTGGTGCATCTTGTGCTTGGACCATCGTAAATGGGTGTCCCTTCCCGTGTTCAGTGTGCAAAGATAAATCCCTAATAAATGCATGAGAGGCTGCAGCTGTGTCCTGTGGCCTGCTGAAGACTATGATGTCTTGTCTATGGGTCGTGCTGACAGCGATCCGTGCCCTTTTATTTTGTATTCTATTTGAGAAGCCTTTTATTGTTTCAACTTTTTTATGTTCTTGCACGACGACAAGCCACAAGGACAAAGACGCAATGAACCTGTGCCGTTATATCCAACACAGCCATAATCTTGTCCACCAACTTCATGCAGGCAGCCCATAAAGACAGCAAATGTCCCAAAGACACTTTGGAAACGTCGCCGCTCAAAGAGAAAAAAACAAAACGCTCCTCGGGTGAACTCCCGGCTGTCGCCGGAGAGTCGTGTCGCATTCTCCGCCGCAGTTTGAACGTCTCTGAGCCGCCCTCACCTTTTCTTTTTTTTTTTTAGCTCAACAGCGTCCCCGGCTCCCAGCTCCGCAAGGCGCGCTGCAGCCAGTCCTTTACTCTGTAAATAATGAGAAAATGAAGGCGGCGCTCAAAGTGGAGAGGTCCCCTGTGAGCAGCAAAGCTGCTGCAAATTCACCATCCGTTCAATTAATTTAGGAACTGTGAACAACAGCAGTGGAGGAGAAGCCCAAGTACTCCTGTGGCTTAACAGGCTTGGGCTTCTTTTTTTTTCTTTTTTTTTCTTTTTAAACGTTAATTTTTTTATTAGGGACATGACTCTGTGTCCGTCCTCTCCAGTGGGGACTCTTCATTTTGTCCTTCTTTCACCTTTTGATAAGAAAAGCACAGTCGTCGTGCGCTTTCAGCTTGGCAGCTTGTTTATACTCGTACTTGTCACCCATAATAACGACATGACAAACCCGCCCAGAGGGTCTGGGCCCACCTTTGCCAGGAGAACATTGCTGACTGCTTTATGCCTGTACTCTCGCAGATGGGTTCTGAGGAAGCGGGGCCCCGATGGACCCGAACATTGAGGGTCAGCACATCTCACTGTTGCAATGGGGGATTGATACTGACATTTGGGGGAAATGTTGACTTATCCCACCAGGCAGGAAACACCATTATTGAACGCTCAGTTTTGGTAACTCTGGCGACAAAGAGACCACATAAAGATGACCGCGAAAGGGCATTGCATGACAGTGTTGAAATTTAAAGAACAAGGAAGAAATTATCCGTACTTTTATTTTGAAAACTCACACTTTGATATGCTGATTTGACACTCAGTGACAATAGGAAGGACTTTCACATCAAGATAGTCTCAGAATGTCCAAAGAAATGGACCCCTTGGTTTGGTTTGGTTCACGTTCACACTGCACTTTTAAAAGGGAACCAAATATCTGGGCAGTGACGTGTGATTACAACAGCTGCTGGTCGAGAGTTGCTGTTGCCAGAGATGAGCCCTTCCAAGGAACAACGATGCAGGAGGAAGAAGAAGAAGAAGAAAAGTTGGCTCATTGATTGGCTGCAAACAAAAGGCTGCTCTGAAACAGCAGCAGACCAGAATCCCTGTGGGGGGGGGGGGTGGTCCAGCATTTTATTCACTTCAAGGTGCTGTACCCTTAGGTTACACACACACACACACACACACACACACACACACACACACACACACACACACACTGCGTTTGCCCAGTCGGTAGCGATCGTTGCCAATCATGTTCCAGTGGCTGGTGATTAGATTGGTTCCAGAAGGTTCTGAGTGGAGAGAGAAAGCAAGAGAATGAGAGAGAGAGAGAGACAGAGAGACAGAGAGAGAGACCACCACCACATCCAGACTTGACAGCTGTTGGTAATTAACTGGTCTGTGGATGGTCTCTTAATTAGGAGAAGTGCCGCGTTTCCTCCCATTTCATTTCTCACATTTGAAGGAGACAAAATAAGTTTTTTTCTGTGTGTTGTTTACAGTCTCTCACTTTTGGCTTCACTGTGACACTTTGATGAAAGAAGAGGTTGAGCAGGGGGTCTCTAACCTTTATGTGAAGGCTTCCAGGAAAGACAGCGAAGGAGAACCTTTGAAATAAAGGGGGTAACTTTTCATTGTAGCTGACAAAAAGTAAGAAGAAAGATTTTTTTTTTAAAAACAGACCGTGGAGTAAAATCCAGTGAAGACGTGGAATATAACATTCCTATAAATAGACCGAGACTGAGAATCGTCTGTGCCTCTGACCTCGACAACGTTCTCTCATTTAATCCAGCACTGCACATGATTACATTTTTTTTAACACCTCACAGCTGAGATGTGGGTTTTTTTAGGATGGCAATGGAAGATACAAGGAACAGGGAATGTAGGAGTCCCTTTGAATCATCACAGTTTTTGGCCTGAACGGCTGATAAAACGTGAGCTGAGCCGCATCCCAGTCACAGGCAGAGTCAGGCGCATTTAGTTTAAGCCAATATCATGCAGTCATTTTTAAGGTGCTGGTTCTTTTTCGGACAATACATCATGAGGAAACCTTGCAGGATGCAGCTTTTTACTCACATGGAGAAAGTGCGGTTGAACGTTTCGCAGGCACGCACGCACACACGTGCACGGCAGTCGCCCAGTCGGTAGTAATCACTGCCAATCATGTTCCAGTGTCTGGTGATTAGACTGGTTCCAGAGGGTTCTGAGTGGAGAGCACGAGAGAGACACCACCACCACATACAGCCTGGATTGCTGCTCATGATTAACTGGTCTTTGGATGGCCTCTTAATTAAGAGAAGTGCTGAGTTGGCCTCTCATTTTTCTTCTCACATTCACGGAAAAGAAAAAAAGTTCACTTACTTCCGAACACCCGAGTGTTAGGAGAAGCCTCACTGGTGCGTTGCATTTTCTCAGCAACCTGCTGCCACACAAAGACACAACAGGAAGTCAGGTCGAGGGTTCGAGGGTCCCAGCGCAATGAAAATGAACCCCTCAAGACACGAATAGGAAAGCGTCCCCCTTTGCCAAGAGGCATCTCCCACACAGCAGCCCAGTGGCCCACCTAAACTCCTGGAGGTGTCACGCACCACATTACCGCCCAGTCATTCGCACGACCCCCCCCCCCCCCCAAGGGACCCCAAAAGGGAATCAACTTGCAGGACAGAACCAGGTCCTATGTTGCAAGTGTCACCTTTGATGAAGTGGCCTGGGTGCCCACAGTGGAGGAATCATCAAGGAAACGCACAAACAAACCACCAGTTTGCAAAAGTGGAAGCGGCAGCAACAATTTTAAGTTCTGCCTTTAAAAAAATGTGTGTGTAAAAAACTTCAGGTGCAAAAAAACTATTTGTTCTATGTACACACAGATCCTAGTTTGGCTTCAAACACTATGTGAGCCGTGTCACCTCTTAATGCGTTTTTAATTTTGCATGCATCAGTAAAGGCCCTTTGAGCACTGCATTAGACATTTTGCCATTATTTGAATCCCTGCGTTTTCAACAAATGCTTTTCACCATTAGGGATGAGCACTGGTAATTGGTAGTCACTTTGGATAAAAGCATGCAAATGGATGCATTGCCAATGTAACTGTACAGTGGGCTGGATGGCACTGTGGGCTGATGCTTTCAGAGGCATTCGGGATTATGAGGTGCCGGTTGAACACTGAGTGAATCTGAGCATCCCCCAGCTTTAAGTCTTGAAATGATCAGTGGTTTGATTTGATCCAACCGCCGACACAAGCACGAATCGCTTGGAGACCGGCAGCTGACTCTGGTAGTCAGCCGGTTGCTGACCAGACCACCTGCATTTTGGTTAAAGCCCTGTTGTGGTTGTAACCAATACACTGGTCGTTGCTAAAGCAAGGTACCAGCTACCTGGCTAACGCATGAAGCAGATGCAGAACCACAGGGGCCTCGCACGCCCCGGCCCGAGCAGACGCTTCTTCTGAACAGCACATTCATAAAGGGCCTAAAAGAGATATAAAAAGGCATATTCGATTCATTAGGATTCCGGTTTCTAACTCTAATGAGCTTCATTTGAAGTCGTCAGGCTAAAGGTTCACTTCCTCCTCCCCCCCCGGCAGCACCGTGAATCTATAACGGCTGCGTTCAATGGACGCATTTGTTCCCGGGACGTCTTTTTGCGAGCGCCTGCGCCGGCATCTGAAGGATGCGTTTTAATTGGAAGGGTCGGACTTGGAAACGGTGCGCGCAAACACCGCGGCGCTTTGAACAAGGACGCAGACGCCTCCAGGCAGACCTGAGCGTGACATGCGGCATAAAATCAGGCTTGATTCATTTCCATGCAGCCCCCCCCCCTTTAATTAGATGCAACAATGCACACTGTATGACTAACTCCTGAGATCAACCGGACCAGAGGTCAGTGGCACATCATGTTCTCTGTTCTTTACAGTAGGATAAACAAGCATTGTTTTCTGGAGGACCCTTCCTTGTCATCAGGCTGCAATGTGTCATATTTCCTTCTTGTTTAACATGTTATTTCAGAACATATTTCAATTTTCAACCACTTTTACCACACTGTAAATGTAAGTAAAGTGTTTCGTCCTAAATGTCTCAAATGTTTGTCTCCTTTAAATCCCTCCCAGATCTTTGTTGCCTGAGACATGTTTGTCCCTCAGTCTTCACATTTAAACAGTGTCACTTTGAACCTAAGTGGCCCGCCGGTCTCCTTGAAAAACCATCATTAGGGAGACCGTTCCCAGTATCTGTGTGTTGGTGCTGCACTCCTGTTGTTTATGATCCACTTGCGTCAAATTGGTTCAGGTCAAAGTTGGCCAAAGCCTGGAGCTGCTCCGACACACCTGAATCTAATCAGTGTCATCGTGGAGCTCTGCTGGAAGTCTGCTAATGAGCCTCATTAGAGTCCGATGTGCTGACCTCAGAGCCTATTGACTCATACATATATTTTCTGTTCTGGTGTATTCTGGCACTGGATCTTTGTCAGCCTCCGTGGCACATTTTACTGCGGAAGAACACGCGAACCCAAATTACCAAGAAGCAATAGTTGCTGATAAATATTTCATGCAAAACGAGGGAAGCGTGACTCGGCTCTAACGGGATAACTACTTGCAAAAAGTCACCCTGGAAACAGGCTTTATAAAGCGGGTGGAAACAAACAGCTGGATTGTTTTGCAGTTGGAGTTCTCCCAGCGGACCCTCGTCAGAAGTCGTGCGGTAGAAGTACCAGACTAGAAAATGTGAAGGAATCATCTGCCTTGTTTAGATAAAGTTTTTCACTCTTATTTCCCTGTTTTAACAGTAGTACTTTTACTCTTACGTGTGTTCCTTTTCACTGTAATTCTATTTGATGCTGTAACCTCACTGGGAAGGACTGCAGCAGTTCAGTTTAACCAGAAGTTCATCGCAGAAGAAAGAATGTGGTAGGTACGGTGAGAAGTTGAATGAAGCAGGCGTTTCGGAAGAAGTGCCGATGTTCCGCAACCCAATTTCCTGAAAACTGGACCCCGCACAAGCAGGAGCTGGGAGCTGAGCAGCAGCCAGCAGCCATATTAGCTCTGCTCACACAGCAACAGTAACCCCAGAGTGGTGCAGTGAACTCTTCACACAAGCGCTCAGTGTCAGAAATGCTTGTTCCCTTTTCAACTGCTTCTCTTAGGACTTGATCAACCAGACAACTCGCGGGGTTACGGTTGTTTGTTGCCCCCTTATTAATTCCGCTGGTCGCACTTGTTACCCCGCCAACCCCGCTTCACCCAAAATCCTGATCCAGCAACGACTAGGAGCCTTCAAAGGAGCGAGTGCGACTGAAGATCGGTGAGAGAGATTTCCGTGTGTGCTTCGGGTTGTGTAGCAAACTTCATCGTGACATGTTTATCTGTGGCTGTCCAACTTGTCTAGTTACTTGTGGTTGTGGTTTGGAGACTATGTAAATACAAGGACCTGTGAATGTGTGTATGTGTGTGTGTGCTCAGGTCCAGTGTTAATCACATTCACCCCAGAGTGTCCTCTGGACACATGTTTAGGACAGGGCTGCGTCTGCATCATCCAACATCCCAAAAACAGGGTCTCCTTTGATGAAGAAACACAAACTGGACAATGACAGCAAGTTCTCAAATTCCCTGATGAAACTTCTGTCAAACATCTTAGTAAAGGTTGTGCAGAGGAGAAGCCAGACCAATCACGCCAGGCTTCCCAGGGCACCATCCCTGGAAGCCATTCACCTGTTCTTGTCTCTTTTCACCCATTTGCACGTCAAGGTGACAAACCAGGAAACACAAAGTGCTCACTTGCCGTCAGAAATCACACCGTCTCGCTCAAGGACGAGCTGACCCGTGGCGGCAACAATAGACCCCGTGACCCTGCAATCAAAGGATAACCCGCGGCAGCATCTGAGCCACGGCTGACCACAGCGTGAGGGCCGCTGGGCAAAAGATTATCTGTTACGCTGAGAACACGTTTCTGCCTAAAAATTCCTTCTGCAATCTTGAAGTCTATTTTAACTTTTTTCATATAGGAAAAAAAATCATGATGGCTGTTTTAGACTCAATCAGAATCAACATTCAAACACGCACCAACACAATTTCAACAACCAAGGGCAGCAAAGCCCTGTAACCCTAACACCCCCCCCCCCGTGTTATGAGGTGCAACAAACTTTAGTTTGTATATTTTCCTCTTGAATATTTACTGTCAAAAGAAGCAAGATGGATTTTGTTTTAATGATGTATTTTATTGTTCCCAAAGGAAAGAGGTGAGAGTGACAGAGGCTGGTGAGGGCAGGGTGAAGTTAGAACGAGAGGAGGCAGACTTATTCCGCCACCATTGATGTCTCCTCCTTCTCTGCCTATTCTGTCCAGCCCGAGGAGAACCAGCTCCTTCTGGTACTCCTCCCTTGGGCTTTGGTTTTTGCTGCCATCCTCCTCTCCTGAGCCTCCTGGTGGTACCTCAGTTCCTGCCGGCAGAAGCGTTCCCTCTCCTCCTGCTCCCTGGTGGTGACTTGGGGAAGTTCCTGCTTGGAGGTCGACTCCCGTTGCAAGGCTGTGGACCCGTTATGCAGAGAGCCGACCTCCAGCAAAGGCTGGGAGGCTGGCACCTGGCGGTCATTGGTGAGAGCGTCCTTTGTTTCCTCTGTGGTGGTCTTCAGGCAGGCACTCTCCTTTTTGAGGTGGTGCAGAGCACTGGAGGAAACTCTGGCCTGTGCAGAGACGGTGTTGACTGGTCTCTGACAGGCCTGTTTGTCAGCTCGCAGCCTTTGCTGCCACTGACTCCAGCGCTCTGCCCATTGCTGGTTGATGTCTGCCAGCTTCTTCTTGAGAGCCAGCACTGGAAAATAAAGGACGGAGAAAAAATATGAGACGTAAACACCAAACTACTTTGTTCACTCTTCTCCTGGGATCTGCGAACCTCGTCTTGGTGGTCCTGGAGGCTCTTCCTGAGGGCACGGACCCCCCTCGCTCAACTAAAGCCAACACACCCTAAGCCTTAAGACCCTCAGTTTCAGCTTTTAGACAGGTGAGGTTCATCATCTTTTTCTTCAGAACAACCTGAAGCCTGTTTGTCTGGTCTCCTTGGGATTGGCTGGAAAACCTGTCAATCCACCAAGAGTGAGCAAGACAATTATCAGGACACACACACACACACACACACACACACACACACACACACACACACACACACACACACACACACACACAC
>JASSRZ010001042.1:0-11102 GCA_032164315.1 Malacoctenus gilli
ACACACACACACACACACACACACACACACACACACACACACACACACACACACACACACACACACACACTGTGAGTAGGACTAGATGTAAACTGACTCTAAATTAATCAATATGTTGCATGTAATTAGACCTACATTAGAGATTTAAGCAGTGCAAGTCTTTGACCTGTTAAAACAGATACAATTAGCCCTAAATTTACTAAAGTAACTCAAAGTGTTTGCACAAACGATCAAAAAGCAAAGAATCGTGAGAAAAAATTGAGTCTTTTGCAGAGGCTCTCAACTTTTTATCCATTTGTAATTTCTCATTCGTAACAGTGAAGCCAAACAGTTGTGGACACGCCCACTCCTGCCTTCAGAATAAAAGCACTGAGCAGTTTCCCTTGTCATCTCTTGCAGTTTCCCCCTTCGACATCCTTCAGCGCAGACAAAGCCTAATATTTATGTGAGGCACCTTTGTAAGATGCCACCTGCCTAAAATGTGATAAAAATCAAAACTTTTTTACAATCAATTTTTTTTTTTACTCTTAAGATATAATCGTCCTCATCTCGTTTGATATTGAACTATAAAACGCAAACATTTTTGGTCAACAACAGAAGTTGGCCATCAGATTTTCGACTAAATCCGGCTTTAGGAGCTCAGCGCTGCTGCCCAGTGACTCGCTGTGTATCTTTGTATGTTAATGCAATCTGAAGTGTGTGTCTTGAGGCTGTGGTCGGAGACTGTTTACTCGGAACCTAATTATGTCTTTTACTGTGAGTGTTTTGACTGATAAGCACTTGAGGAGCAGTTGGCTGCCACAACAGGTTGTATTGTGTTGTATTATAGGGGCTAAAATCCAGTTTTAATTTGCAGGTTTCTTTGTCACTAATGCACTTTAGATAATTATGCTCGCAGAAAGCACCTTCAGAGGACAGCCGGCAGGTCATTTTATCAGAGGGAGACAAATTTCAGGAAGAAGGGGAAAAAAAGCCCACTAACTGCTGTTTGGACTTAGGCCAGACTCGATGCTTTTACCATGATAAATCTGCCACTTTAGCTTCTGCGGCTTCTCCTAAGGTTAATGAGGCATTTTCTTTTTACTGTAGTACTCCCAGTCACAGCGGACTTTAACAGGTTTGCTGTTGGTAAAATATCAAACGCGAGCCCTTCCCTAAAAGTTTGTTTTTCGAGCTGATTATTGTGACATTTTGGTGGCTGGCGATGTACTTTATAAGCTAAGTGGGCTCTCGTGTAGGAAAGGCTCAGTAATGACAACAATGTAGCTCAAAAAGGAAATTGTGCCATCATCATTGTTGGCAGCGGCGGCGGCGGCAGCAACAGCAGCAGCAGCAGCAGCAGCAGCGGGCTTTGAAGTGCTGACATTTTCCGGGACACTCCAGGGTAACTTTCCAATGTATTGACACTCATCTGTGCTGATATTTCTGTCATATCATGGGCGCCCTCAGTCGTCTCCCTCCCGGTGATCCCCGCTAAAGTGGAGCGTAATTTCCCTCCCATAGCTGTGAGGTCACCGCGTGGAGGATTAGCCAGTCAGTTTGTTGTTTCTCTTTAGAAAATCCTGTGTGTGAAATGTCAGAGCGGTAACACAGCTGTTGGCTTTTCGCTGGGACATCGGCCTCCACGCGGGGAATCCAGAGCCTCTTTGTACCTCTGTCCTCTGCTGTGCTCATATTGACATCTGCTTCAGGAGAGCTACAAGGCCATTAACTCGTGGGAGAGGGGAAGGCCGGGAACAGAAGGTCAAAGTAGAGGAAAGTCAGAATGAGGGATGAATCAAGTGACACGGGGAGAAAAAAAGGAGGGTTAAAAGGGTCACGGGAAAAAAATTTGTGGAAAGAAGGGATTAAAAAAAGGCAGGAGATGAGATTGGATGTGGAGAGGAAATAGTGCAAAGAGGTTTGCAGGAGAGACGGACAGAAAATTTTGAAAAAGCGCCAGTGAATATTGAACCTGGAACAAAGAGACACTCAAGCGACCGCAATCTAATGTCCCCGGCTCCTAAAGGACGACAGCCAGATGACTAATCCTCAAGAAGAAACGTCTCGAATCCGAAGAGAGAGAAAGAGAGCGAGAGCGCAGACGGAAAGCGTCTTTTTGGTGTGTTTGATAAAAGCAATTTCAGATCAGCCGAGTTACTCAACAATTCACAGCAACCAACTCAGAATAGAAAATATTGATTCACATGTCAGCGCCTTTCTGCAAACACTAAACATCCATTAACTCATGACAGGACTGGTGACTTTTCGGAATACCGTTAGGAAACCTTAGAAAACCTGAACGGCGCCTGGATCCTCCTGCGCTTTGTTTCTTTTGCAAGTGACGAGCGACTGCCAAAAATCACAGCAGATGGAGAGCGGGAGGCTCTGGGGGCATTTTGATGGTGCCGCTTTTTTAAGGTGGCTTTGGCCTCTTAAAAACCTTCCTTGCCAAAGAAAAACAACTTAGTCCACTGCTGACTGGGTGATTGAAGCCTCAATAGACAAGACACACTGGCTACTCAACAACTTTGATTAACCAGGAGCCTCAGTGGTGTGGAGGAAATCATAAACAGCTAAACCAGCCTTGCATCTCATTGAAACACAAGTCATCAGGAAGTTTAAGAAAACGTTACATTTGACGGTTATTTAAGGACCAAACAGTTATCTAAGGACCAAAATTTCACTATTTTATTGATCGTTTTTTTTGGAGCCACCTGAAGTCAAAAGCTAGGTTATTTAGGGAGAAGGTCATTTTCTCTTGTGATTTATTGCCATAGTGGGTTCACTCTCTATCCAGAATAAATTAGCTGTTTCATGTCCATCGCCACTTTGGTTACGAACAATATCCATTTTGTCTTCTTTTATTGCTGCTTTTTTCTCTGTCGTCTCAGGTGGGGAACAGCAGTTTTTTTACACCATGCAAACATGTAGCACCCCTCCCCCCACCACCTCAGCCAATAAGTGGGCTACGAAACGAGAAGATGGAAATGGAAAAATTATACCCCGAGAACACATCAGCATCCATGGCCGGGAATGAAAGAGATTTTAGATGTGATAAATCAGGGGAACCTTGTGTGCAGTCTGTTCCACAGTTTATAGTTGGCTGAATGCGTTTTTCTGTGCTGAACGCAATGCCAGAAATATTAGCATCAAACCTTTTTTTTTTTCAAAAGTTATTCAAGGATTCATAACCCTGCTAGATAGAGAATGAAGAACAAAAGTAGTGCATGAAAACAGTGGGAACTTTGCAGTTCTTGCCTCATTGCTAAAATATAGTGATAGATGAAACAACACAGGCAGTCAAATTCTCGCCGGATTTACATGCCTACCATTGTGCAACCCAGTTTTTCACAGTATATCACAGCAAACTAAATATAGATGTCTGCACGATACAATCGTGTTCAGTTTTATATGCGATAGTTTTTCTGGATTGCTTTTTCTACCCGCTGTAGTTCAAAGGGTTGGTCTGAACATTTATCGTTGCGGCCAATCTCAATTAAATGAAATGGTTTTACACAGCTCGTCAGGCCGTCTGTTGTACATTTTGGGATAGCTGTTACGTCGGTGTTTTTTCTTCATTTTGATCACAGGATGATTCAATCGCGACTAAACTTTATTCAGCTGTACTTTTTTTCGTAGGTACATTCATAAAACATCTCAAAAAACTTCATGTCGTATTTTATTGAAAAGTCACCAAAGTGGACGTTCGACACGAAAGAGATTTCGAGCTGCGTTTGCGGCTGATGCCTTTAACGCCGAGACCCATTTCCATCAACAAACAAGCAAGACATGCACTGTACGTGTGTTGTCCAACAATGAGACATGTAGATAAAATAGATGAAAGAAGTGAAGGCAGCAGAAAAACGCATTCACGGCCTGCTGTTTGGCAAGAAGTCATTACAGATATAGAGGAAAAAAGACAAAAGCAGCAGAAATAAATTATCTGCTGGCTTTGTCCGTCCTGACATCATGGGAACAAAGCGCGGAGCATCCTTGCATCAACAGGCGTCCGTCCTCCGAGGGTACCTTCTGGTTATTAATAGCATTGCGTACAGAAAGTAAACAAAAAACTGTCCTCAAAGGACGGAAATTGTCTTTTATACAATGCAGGTTTAAGAGGTCATCCTCGTTGGTTCTCGTTGCCTCCCGGCAGAATTAAGAGACGCCCCAATGAGCCGGCACAGCTGCATTGTTCATCCCTATCGTTAAAATAAATTGCTGTGCTCTGTGCTCTGTGGTCTGTGGAACAGACCAAAAAAAAAAAAAATGTTACAGAAAAAGCCCCATTTTCACCCCGCGGCTCTGCTCGGGATTTGTCACTGTTTTGTCCCAGGGGCTCCTCAGCCGCCTCAGAGACACAGGGAAGACACGGCGCGTCGCGGCGCTACACGGAGCTGCCGTGGGCAAACGCTGCAACGTGTCTCGCGGCCTATTGCTGCACAAAGTAATCAATTAATAACGAGCTCTCATTTGCATGGGGCTACTTCCTCGATGGGAATGCAGCGACCAAAGGGATGTCGCGTTGGGGCTGAAATTCATTTCGATGCGTCACAGGAAGTAATGACGGGAGTCATTGCACTGAACAGCTTCGCGCTTTCATGCAGCAGTCGGTTGGTGCGTGTGCAAACTGAGACCATATAGACGTGGAGCAGAGCTCGAGTGGCAATTTCTCTGAGACAAAACGGAAAAAAGGGAGAAAGAGGTTGCGAGGGAGGAAGAGATGGCTAATGTATTGTTCAACCTCGTCTTGTTGAGGAAGAAGACTCAGTCGGATAAACCGCTCTCGCCAGATTCTGTCTGAAAGAAGTTGATAGAGGAAGAATGTGTAGGAGGGCGCGAGTCTCACTATTTCAGGCTCAAGCCGACCTGGCTGAAAGAACAGGTGGTACTGCACAGTGTCGGCCTCCCACCGTAGTAATATCAAGCACTATTTGTGCAACACTGGTAAAAAACAAAATGATTCAATCGGAGATATAATAGAATCTCGCCCTTTTAGGCTGGAACCTGCTGTCCGTCCTCTGCGTTCTTTTTGGAGTTTAATTTGGTTCATCTAAAGCTCCCACTTATGGGCCGGATGTTGCAGTACCACCTAAAAACTTGGGGGCAGTAGTGAGATTACAAACAAAAGCTGTAGAAATAGTGTTTGGGGGAAGCGGTCAGAAACTCAAAACCTATTTGAAGAATAGTGTCAGTAATGCCTCCTGTCCACACATTCAGCCTTTATAATGTGTTGCAAAAAAGTTCAAAATTAAACTGGGTTTGGCCTTAAGTAAGGTGATGATTGACCCCTCGGTGGACCGCAGCGGACATTTGTTTGTTTTATGTGCTCACCTGCAGTCACGACGTGCTGTGATCTGAGCGCTCTCTAAAACACAGTCGGCTCTGCTCAACACGCTGCTCGAACACCTCCTGTGCTGTAACGCGGGCTTGCTGCTCGGACTGCTGCTCTGTTCAACATGCTGAGCTGGCGAGAAAAAATTACCTTCAGTAAAAAAAAATGATCCCGATAATCTGCTGCAGGTGCTGAGGAATGAAATGCAGAGCAAGAAAGTGCATTTTTGAAAGTTCACGAAGGTTGATTAAGTTGTTGAGCTTGTTTATTTTTCATAAACCAGTTCCTGCACGAGGTCGCTTCTTTAATCATTTAAAGGCACAAGAGTTGTATTGATCCTCTTATGTACCTCCAGGCAACACAATAATGGACGCATTCCCTAAAATGTCACACTGTTGTTTTTAAGGTTTAAAGGTCCCATGTTGGAGAAAAAGGCACCACCGGCGGTTTTCATACAAAGCACACTATGCTACCGTAGCACTAGCATTGGATTCGTGTTAAATATTATGATTTCAAATTGTATTTGTAAAAGAAGTTTCAAAAAACAGCCTTAAAGTGACGCCAAACTACATCGAGACGTTTTTTTGGTATTCAGAGCCACAGAAACATCCTGTTAATGATATTAAGCCAACGAAATAGCAGAAAACTGTACAACGTGGGACTCTGAAACCTTGAATCATGATTTATGAGCTGCCAGAAGCGTTTAGATCAACGCCGAGCCGCGCATAATGAGAGCAGGTGTTCCTTTGAACATATAGCACAGCGGCGACATGCAGGCCTCTCGCTCGGCGTTTGCGTATCCATGCATTTCTCTAATATTGCATCATGCACTTTTGTGGGCCATATAACAGATTTTTTCCCCCTTCTTTACAGTCACATTGATTTCCTCTCCAAGCAAGGATCAACTTCTCACAAAAGAGCTGATTCATATTCCACTAAGTGCATTTGACAGGTGTCGTATCATATTTGTGCAGCTCGCAGAAGGCATTATAAAGCGCGCTTGGACGGGACCGCTCGTCAGCGCGGATTTCTCTCACACACGTGGACGGCGCTCCCGCTGTGAATGTCAAGTGCGAGTTATTGAACAGAGGCGGAGGCAAAGGAGTCTCTGGCGCGATCCCGGGCAGTTCTGCGGCGCTCCTTAGCCTCTGGCGCTCCGCAGGTAAAGCCCAACAAGCTCCAGCTCAGCGAGACTTAGGGGATTATTTACTTAGACGCCGCTCTGAGCGTCTGACTTGATTTCTCAAACACCCTTCCCTTCCCAGTGCCAGCGCCCGTTGTAGCACGTCGGGCTCCATCACTCCCACTTCACTTGCCTCACGCAGGTGTTGGAGGGCAAAAAAAACCAAAAAGAAAGGATTTTGAAAAAAAAAACAACAAAGAATCAAAGGTTCGACTGAGCTTTTTATGTGCATGTTTTCTCTTTTTCTCCCCCCATCCTGCTTCATTCGCGCCCAAACACAATTGATTGTTTCATTTCGCAAGAAAGCCTTCTCAGTGGGGACGAGAGGAGCTGGTAAAAAAGCAGGCAGCGTCGAGCCAGACCTCATGACACATTTTGTTTGCTGTCTTTGAGTAAAAGGCAGTGGGTTGTTTTTTGTTTTTTCTCTCTCCCGCTTTAACAAAACAAGCAAATTGCATTCTCTCTGTCCTCCGGCTCTGGATGTTATTTGTTGCCTGCCAAAGCAGCTTCACACCGCGCCTTATCTCTCTTTTAAATTGGCCGCACAATAACAGAGCATCCTCTCTGCAAAGTTGCCCCATTATAATTGTCATAGGTAAACACAGTGTCTGTTGTAGACCCCCCCCCCCCCCAGGTTCCCCGGGTCGTTCTCTTCACAGCTCCGCCCACAGACATGTGCTTTGAAATGTTAGTTATCAGGTCAGCAGATCCCACCCCCCACCCCCCTTTATTTATCCCAGCCAGCCCTATTTGCTCCAGGACATTCAGCTCTCAAGCGGGGCTGCGTTGCATGTGTGCTTGTGTATGTGTGAGAGCCTGTGTGTCTGCAGCAAAAGTGGCAAATGGCTAATGAATAATGCAGAGTAATAGTGATGTGTTGACAGCTCTGACGGCTGAGAGCTGCCGAGCTGTGTATCAGTGATAATGTGCCATTTCCCGTCTGTGCTCTTCCTCTTCTTTATTACAACAAATTGCGTTTTTTGTGTGTGATTTCACCTCCCCACAACCCCCATGCATCTCCCTGTGTGCGCGAGAGGGAGTTTGTTCAACCACCCAAACTCCTCCACCACTCTGCAGAGTCGCGTCCGGAGCGCTCTGGTTACGCTGCCGATTGTTTTTTTTTCCCCAAATTGATTGCAGCCTGTTTGGCATCGCGTGGCCACATAAGATAGTGGAGCATTCGAGTGTTTGGAGAGTGCCCTTGTTTTTAATCAGCCACTGAAGTAACACCAAAGCGAAAGATAAAATGTTGTTTTTCTTGTCCTCCTTTAGCCAGATAACCAACGGCTATTACTCAGGCTGTGGCGCCATTTTTTAATGTGCTTTACTCCCCTGAAAACGCCTCTTACATTGTGTTAATGTCGGCAGGAGGCTTTTCCAAGCCAAGGAAACATTATGATAATGATCGAAATGAAGAGAGGGAGGAATCATGAGGATTGTCATTCAGGAATGTGTTTGCGATTAGCAGTAATTCATCTGACTTGATGAGCCTTCATTTGAAACATGAGAAAAACTGGAACACAACCTTCCCTCCCATTTGTGATGTTCTGTCGTGAAAACGACCATTCAACAACATCTCAGTTATCTTTTTTGATTTATTGTGTCTTCACAGCTGAGTCTGTTAATACATGTAAGACAAAAGTGAATATATACGATAAGTGGGTGAGAGTGGGTGAAACTTCATGTCATTTTGTTGAATCTGGTTGAATTTCATGGTTTCTGTGAGCATACATTCACCTCATCAGGGTGCAACAGGAGCGACATGACACTGCTCAGCTGTTCATCAGCAGTAATGGAGAAACAAACTCTAAACACTCCAACGAGAGCTCCATCCGCAGCCTCGACTTGAGCGCCGAGGTCTCGGTACAGGCGGTATTATTCACATTGTTCAGCTGAACTCTGAGGAGCGCGGGGCAGGAACAAAACAACAATCCTGCCTGGCTACTAAGATGTCGAGTGGCGTGCGTTGGGAGGGATGGACAGGTTGGCTCCTTCTGAAACGCATCCTTCTGCAGTGTTGTGTTGGGTCCTTGAACGCCAACGGAAACCCATTCGGCTGAGTCTGGCAGACCTGCAGCATGGAAACATCTCCTCTGCATTCAGATTTGACCCGCTTGCATTTAATGATGCATGCGTTTGCATAATGTCTTCGACGCGGCTCTGGAATCCGTTTGAGGAGGTCACAGCAAGCGGAAGAATCTCCTGTATGCTGGGCTCGGTTCGCTTTTTGTGAACTCACTGAATGAGTGTCTAGACGGTGATTTTTGTATAATGGAGTAAATGGAAAACAGGAGTATGAGGCCTGATTAAATTTGTGGGACTGAAGGTTCAGACCAAAGTTGCTTTTTTTTTTTTGACGGCCCCTCTGAGCACGCCGTTCCCGTTTAATTAGGTTTCAAAGAACTTTATTGTGTGATTTTGTACTTTCCACATCTCCAGGCAGGATTGAGTCACTCTGCATGATCACCACAGTCCAAACCAAAAAATTGAGAGCAGAAGGCCAGTCGGCCGAACTGAGAGCCTGCTGTGCATGTGGCGTCCTCTCAGTTTATACAGCAAGCTTGCAAAGTAATTGAATGAAAGGTCAAAATTTTACATGCAAATGATAAATTTTGGACAACAGCACTGTCACGCCAGGAGCTTGGTGGAGAAGCTCTTTGTCTGTCTGTCTGTCTGTCTGTCTGTCTACCTGTCTGCCTGTCTGCCTGCCTGCCTGCCTGCCTGCCTGCCTGGCTGGCTGGCTGGCTGGTTGTCTGCCTGCCTGCCTGCCTGCCTGCCTGCCTGCCTGCCTGCCTGCCTGCCTGTCTCAGTCTCACACACATTCTCATCCACCCTCTAACGTCTCATTTGCCGAAACAGCGTCTCAGCCAGTGATTGTCCATAATTGTATATAATTTGAAAAACTGGCAGCAGTGAACGGCTGGCAAGACATCGCTGTTGTCCAATGCCGACGTAATGAAAAGGAAGGGCGATGGTGTCCTCGGTCACGGTCACACCATTGAATAGTTTGTGAAATTAGCCTCAAGTTAGGTTCATTATTGTCACGGTTAAAGGAAAATTCCTCATGGAAAGGAAATTTTTCATGCTCACAGGAGAGAGTTTGAAAGCTTTATCGGTTTGGAAGCTCGCTACACAATCGAAGGGCGATTTTTTTTTTTTTTTTCTTTCTCAGGCGTCGAGCGGAGAGCGCTCAGTAAATCATTTGGGACATTTGGATTATCGAATCCCTCCAATCCATACAACGCGTTAGCCTCCTAACACCCACCTGTCTGAACAGTATGAGCCAAATAGAAGCTCTCCTGTTATATTCCTCCACATGATTACATGGTACTTGAAAGCCATTTCGGCTCTGTGAATGATTTTCAGATTTTCCCGCGAACAACATTGCTTTATTTTGTAATGAGAGTGCCAAAGCAAAGTGGCGATTTCCTCTGGCTTCAACAGGGGCAGAAACCTGTCGAATCTGCACAGTTTCCGCCTTCAAGCCAGCATAGTTTTGCTCCGTCTACTTTTCAGGCACATGAATTGAAAATGAGCAGCTGATTTGAGGCAATTTCTCAAAATGTGACGGAAAGAATATATGCTAACCTGAAACAGGATGATTCAGTGTTTGTAGGCTTTAACATGTATTGCACTGTAAAACACAAACTGTTCACACGCCACGGTTTTAAGCGCTACTTCATTTGTCACTGGCTTGCAAATGTCACTGGAATTGAAAGCAAGAAAATTACCTCCCAAAATGAGTCGCGTAATCACTTGAAATTGAATTCAACGTCGTCTGCTCTCTTTATTTAATAGACTTCTGTTGAAGCTCGTTTAATTGAGTCGCCACTTTTGAAAGTCAGTGATTGTTGTTTTGCACGCAAACCAGACAATACCACAGAGAGACAACCTGAAGCTTATGCATTCTCATCGCTCGTGGGTCATCTGTAGCTTTGGGCTGCGAGGCGTTTGCATCTCAGTATACTGGCGTCTTCAGGTGTTGTAGATGAGTTGATGTTGTGCAGAAAAAAACAGCATCTTAGGAAATTCTCTGCAATTGCAACTTCCGCTGGTTCAAATGTGTCAGCTCAGAGTGGCGCTGTCCAAAGTGCTGAAAAAGAAACCCTTCCACTCTGAACTTACACAACATCTCCGACTCCAGGTTGTGTTTTGCAGTCCCGACAGGGTGGGGCCCTCGGGGGCTGCAAGGCCCCCCTGCCTCTACAGACTGCGGGTGCACACTTTCTGACCAACCTCAGATGTTGCTAATCCGGTTTTCTGCAAAAGTAAAGAAAAAAACCTCGAGTCGAGACGAACCTCACCGCTGTGTTCTCCGTTTGAAAATGATCAAAGCTGCATTTTTTTTTCTCATACAACTCGCACACAAGCAGACTGACGCTGATGAAAGGGTTATATATGTAGTTATTGATTGGCGCAGCGCGTTTCTGCATCATTCACGGCGGACGACTGCTGTTCCCCTGTTGTGTTGAGCTGTTCAACAGCCTAATAAAGTGCATCTCTGCCGTAAAATCTTTTTCATATACTCAAGTGTGTGTGTGTGTGTGTGTGTGTGTGTGTGTGTGTGTGTGTGTGTGTGTGTGTGTGTGTGTGTGTGTGAGTGTG
>JASSRZ010001043.1:0-11102 GCA_032164315.1 Malacoctenus gilli
ATTCCTGAGGGGAGGGGCTGTTTCTAAGGGGGAGAAGCAATTCCCAAGGGGAGGGGCCATTCCTGAGGGGAGGGGCCATTCCTGAGGGGAGGGGCAGTTCCTAAGGGGGAGGCGCCATTCCTGAGGGGAGGGGCTGTTCCTGAGGAGGAGGGGCAACTCCTGAGGGGAGGGGCAGTTCCTAAGGGGGAGGGGCAATTCCTGAGAGGAGGGGCTGTTCCTAAGGGGGAGGGGCCATTCCCGAGGGGAGGGGCTGTTCCTAAAGGGGAGGGGCAATTCCTGAGGGGGGGGGCAATTCCTAAGGGGGAGGGGAAATTACTGCGGGGCAGTTCCTAAGGGGGAGGGGCAATTCCTAAAGGGGAGGGGCAGCTCCTGAAGGGAGAGGCCTCAGACCAAACCCTCTTGGCACCGCAGTCTAAAGGAGGGGTGGAGGTAAACCCACCTTGTCCCGTCGTCTGGCAGCGAGGAGCGTCAGGGGGCGGAGACCAGGCCGAGCTGACGGCAGCTGTCAAGGAGCAGCTGTCCGATTGGCCGCTCTCCTCCCTCACCGCCGTCGGGGTCCAGGCGGCGGCGCTCGCTCGCGCCGCCAGCGGCACGCTGGATCGGTCGGCGCTCGCGCTGCTGTTCCTGCAGGATGGCGTCCCGCTGAAGCTCCCCACGTTCTCGCTGCTCCTCCAGATGTTCTGCGACGAGGAGGATCCAGGACAGGTACGGCAGCCACGACAGGTTGAGCTGATTCGCCACTGGGGGCGCTGCAGGGACTCAGGTCAACAGCGGTTTTGTTTTTGCATTTGAACGCCTTCATGAGTCCTGAGTGACTCCAGCTGATGGAGAAAAAACGTGAAACTGAGTCCGGTCGTGCTGCAAGATCTGCTTTGGGAGAGCAGCATCGGCGCCACCGAGCATACTGCCCCCCGGTGGTCACAAGCTGCATCGCGGCACTGACTTTTACTTTCGGCTCCAACAGATTAAATATAAAAACCTCCTGGAATTCATCCGAGCTGCTGCGTTCCCGGAGGAACTCCACACGGACGGCGAGGTAAAAAAAAAAAAAAAACAGACAATGTTGAGACGGGAATACAAACTTGACAGAAACTTTTTCTCCTTCTCCTCCTCCTCGGTCTTCTTCTCCCTCCTCCTCCTTTTTCTTCTCCCTCTTCCTCCTCCTCCTTCTTCCTCCTCCTCCTTCTTCTTCCTCTTCCTCCTCCTTCTTCTCCCTCTTCCTCCTCCTTTTTCTCCCTCCTCCTCCTCCTTCTTCCTCTTCCTCCTCGGTCTTCTCCCTCTTCCTCCTTCTTCTTCTCCTCGGTGTTCTTCTTCCTCTTCCTCCTCCTCGTTCTTCTCCCTCTTCCTCCTCCTTTTTCTCCCTCCTCCTCCTTCTTCTCCTCCCACTTCCTTCTTCTTTTTCTCCCTCTTCCTCCTCCTTGTTCTTTTCAATTTTCTTCTCCTCTTCCTCCCCCTCCTCCTCCTCCTTCTTCTTCTCCCTCTTCCTCCTCCTTCTTCTTCCTCCTCGGTCTTCTCCCTCTTCCTCCTCCTCCTCCTTCTTCCTCTTCCTCCTCCTTCTTCCTCTTCCACCTCGGTCTTCTTCTCCCTCTTCCTCCTCCTTGTTTTCCCTCCTCCTCCTCCTTCTTCTTCTCCCGCTTCCTCCTTCTTTTTCTCCCTCTTCCTCCTCCTTGTTCTTTTCATTTTTCTTCTCCTCTTCCTCCTCCTCCTCCTCCTTCCTCCTCCCTGTTCTTCATTTTCTTTTTATTCTCCTCTCCCTCCTCCTCCTCCTTCAGCTGATCAGCGACGCCGCCGACGGCCGAGGAAACGACACGCGGCTGCAAAACCGAAGCTCAACTCGTGCTTCTGCAGACCGGACTGAAACTAAATCAGCACGTTAACGCAAAAAAAACGCTACAAACATTAAAAGTAGGAAGAAAAAATAAAATACCTGCAGATTTTTTTCCTAAAAACGAGAAACTTTTGCTGTAACAAGAAGTCGAAGTCACCGAAACTGGAAATGAACGGAGCAGACGTGAGGAGGAGTCGTTTGCTTTTTTCTTTATTTTTATAGTTTTTTTTGGAAGTTGAAGCTTTTTTTCCCTTTTTTCTGGCTATCCCTGCATTTGGCACTACATACTGAGGGTGACACGTTAGATTGTTTTTAAAACAAACATCTATTCAAAGCCTTCATCTTGTGGCAAGCAAAGTTTGAATACAGCTAATAAAAATAAAGGTTTACATTTGTCCTCCTTACTTTACACATAAAATAAAAACACTTTTTGGACCCCCTCAAAAATGGGGGTATTAAAATATTTGACATTTGTATCACAAATCAATGTAATGAGACAGAAAACAAAACATAAAAACTGTACAAAAATGATAAAATTCATTTTAAAAACTTCTGTGTGATCAATGACGCAGAGATTACATGATTCCACTCGGTAGGTTACTGACCAGAAGCCCGACTCGGAGAGAAAGGAAGGAAGGAAAGACGGCGTGCGCGCGGGCGCGCGCGCGCTTCACTTCTTCTGCTGGATGAAGTTCAGGTTGACTTGATGCCGCACGTGAGGGACCAGCGGGAAGTTGGGGTTCGGGTGCATCACCGAGCCTGCGGGGCGGGAAGCAGAGCGGACCGTCAAGCGGGGACAAACGCGGCAAAGGACTCGGGTTCAAGAATCAGATCCGAGCGAAACCGTCAACGGTGGATCCGACGCGGCGCGACACCCGCCGGGACTCTGACCTTGGGCCATGAAGGGCTTCCCGGGCTGGAAGCCGCCGTTGCCCTGCTGGATGAAGTTCTGGGGCATCCTGTAGGGCCACGACGGGGACAGCGCGTACTGGGGGGTCTTGTTGTGCTCCCACAGCCGCGAACCCTGGCCCACGCCGGCGAACTGGGCCGGGTGGGCCGACTCTGCGGACGGCAGGACGGAGACGGTCAGCGCCGAGGCCGAGCCCAGACAAACTCAACAGTCAGACGCTTGGGAAAGACCAAAGAGGACAGACGGACAGAGACAGACAGACAGGAGAGGCCCCGCCCCCTTCACCCCGTGGATACCTGACTTCACCACGCTGCCATTGCCCATAAGTGACCCCGGTTGTGCCAGGTGGTTGTGCCAGTGGGCGTCCCGGCCCGGCCCGCTCATGCCCAGCTGCCTCCCGGCCGCCGGCTGGGCGAAGATGATGCTGGGGTCGTTGAGGTTCATGGGGCCGGCGCTCACCGCCGAGCCCGTGGGGCTGCCGCCGCCGCCGCCGCCGCCCGCCGCCGAGCGCAGCGCGAACTTCAGGCCGGGCGGGGAGGGCGCCGACGCCGTGGAGGTGGTGAGCACCGGCCCCTGGATGGGCCAGGAGGAGGAGGACATGTGGACCGGGTGGTGGGGCTGCCCCTGGGACTGGTGCGACTGGTGCTGGTGGGAGGGCAGCAGCCCCAGGGCCGACAGCGCCCCCGGGTGGTACTGGCCCGGGTGGGCCGTGGGGAAGCTGAAGAGGGACAGCGGCACCTGGGGGTGTCCCGGCGGCTTCTGCCCGCCCGCCGAGCCGCTTTTACTGTGGGACGCCTGCGGCGAGCTGGAGGGCTGCGAGGAGCTCTGGGAGACGGCGGCGGGCTGCGGCGAGTACGGCGGCGTCTGACGGCTGTCCGACTGTCGACCACAGCAAGAGAGAAGCGGCGGCGAGTGAGAAGACGAGCGACGGCGCCGTTCCCACCGCGACTCGCTGTATTGACCCTCTCTGACCACCAGGGGGTACTCACGCATTCGGAGGGCTGCCTCGTCCTTCCCGGGCAGTCTGCGGCGGTTTGGGGGATGGGGATCGACTGGGAGCTCACCAAGGATCGAACCATGTGAGAGGCTGCGAGGAGGAGGAAGAGGGAGGAGGAGGAGGAGGAAGAGAGAGAGGAGAAGAAAAAGGAAAAGAAGAAGAACGAGCAGGAGGAGAAGAAGAAGGGGAAGAAGAAAGATAGAAGGAGGAGAAGGAGGAGGAGGAGGAAGAAGGAGGGGGAGAGAAGAAAAAGTAAAAGAAGAACAAGGAGGGGAAGAAGAGGAAGGAGAAGAAGGAGGAAGAGGAAGAAGGAGAGGAAGAAGGAAGGAGGGGGAGGGAGAGGAGAAGAAAAAGGAAAAGAAGAAGAACGAGGAGGAGGAGAAGAAGAAGGGGAAGAAGAAAGATAGAAGGAGAAGAAGGAAGAGGAGGAGGAGGAGGAGGGGGAGGAGTAGAAGAAGGAGGAGGAGGAGGAGGGGGAGAGAAGAACAAGGAAAAGAAGAAGAACGAGGAGGAGGAGAGAAAGAAGGAGAAGAAGGAGGAAGAAGAAGGAGGAGAAGAAGAAGGAGGAAGAGGAAGAAGGAGAAGAAGAAGAGGAAGGAGGGAGGAGGAGGAGGGAGAGGAGAAGAAAAAGGAAAAGAAGAAGGAGGAGAAGAAAGATAGAAGGTGGAGAAGAAGGAGGAGAGGAAGGAAGAGGAGGAGGAGGAGGAGGAGGACAAGGAAGAGGAGAAGAAAAAGAAAAAGAACGAGGAGGAGGAGAAGAAGGAAGAAGAAGGAGGGGGAGAGAACAAGGAAAAGAAGAAGAACGAGGAGGAGAAGAGGAAGAAGGAGGAAGGAGGGAGGAGGGAGAGGAGAAGAAAGAGGAGAAGAAAGATAGAAGGTGGAGAAGAAGGAGGAGAAGGAGGACAAGGAAGAGGAGAAGAAAAAGAACGAGGAGGAAGAGGAGGAGGAGGAGGAAGAAGGAAGAAGTAGAAGAAGAACAAGAAGGAAGGAGGGAGGAGGGAAGGGGAGGAGGAGGACAAGGAAGAGGAGGAGCTTCAGTACGACCTTTGTCTGAGGTGCCCCTCTGCGGCGTCTCGCCTGCCCGACTCACCCTGGGCGGCCGCCGTCCTCTGTTTGAGGTGGCGGTACTCGGGACAGTCCCTCCTCACGTGGCCCATGTCGCCGCACTGGAAGCAGCGGCGGTCTTTCAGCTCGCGCTCGTCCTCTTTCACGTCCTCGTCCTTGTCGTTCTCCTTCTTCTTCATCCTGGACGGGACGGACGCGGAAGACGGCCGACGTTACGCTGCGGCGACGGACGCCGGAGGACCGACTCCGCTCCGAAAGCCGCGGCGTCGGCAGCGTTTTTCGGGCGGAGACGGGCCGAAACGTGAACGTTTGAAACGCCGACGCTCGTTCTCTTTCCAGAAACGGATCCGGCCGCACGCGTGACGCCGCCGCTCGATGTTCGGTGAATTGCGAGGAGACCAAACGCCTCCCAAACCTGCCGCCAATTCACACGTTTTGTTTCCTAGATCTAAAAGAGAGAGAGCGGCTACGTGGCTCCGACTCCACACGAACACCCACCTGCGTCTCTTCGGACAGTCCTTCATGTAATGTCCGATCTTCCCGCAGATCCTGCAGCAGCGGTCGTTGGGCGCCAGCTCGCCGTCGGTCAGCACCTTGGAGTCGAAGAAGTAGTCCTGCGGCACGACATTCAGACGCAGGTGAGGAGGAGGAGGAGGAGGAGGAGCGGCGAGAGGGCGGGCAGGCGGGGTTTACTTACCACTTCGGTGCCGGGGATCGGGTAGAAAGGAGTCCCGAACAGCTTCCTCCCGTTGATGAAGGCTTTCATGATGAAGTTGGTCACTGAGGGGGGGGGGAAGATGCACTAAAGGTCAGACTCCGACTCCAGAAGAAACAAAGAAACAACTACCGAAGTCCGCCTACTTTTGCGGGAAACTCCGGCGCCGAGATTGTGGTTCAAATCGAAGGGATCTGGGGGAGCAGAAGAGAGCAGCAGGAAGGTCAGAATCAGGGCGGCGGCGCCGGCGGCGGAGGGGCGGAGCGGTCGCGGTTGGCGGCGCCGGCGGTGGCGGCACCTTCGATGGCGATGCACTTGCTGGTCCACTGCTTCTCGAAGGTGGTGAGGCGCTTCCTCTGCCGGATGCTGATGACGTGCTCCTTGAAGTCGAACTCCTCGGTGTAGAAGCGCAGCAGGCCCAGCCACAGCTCGCCCACCGACTCCGTGTTGGGCTGGTGCTCCGACAGACGCCGGCGCTGCGCGGGAGGGGAAGGGGGGAGAAACCGACACTGAGACGGCGACTTCTGCAGATTTACTCCCCAAAAAAGGCGGAAAAGCTCTCGATTCTCGCGACGAGTGACGTCATTTTACGGCCACGTTTCTCCGCAGAGATCCGTCACCGTTTCAGTGAAACACTCTCAGAGGGAGGTCCTGAAGCTGGCAGGGTGTCGTTCCCCTCACCGTCCACCTGGGGGCAGCGTTTACCCAGCAGTCTCTTGAATAACCACGTGATGAAGACGTATTTGAGTCTTTGGGCCGCTGGACGTTTTACCACCAGGATAAAACGAGGCGTCACGATATAAGTGACATTTTTGGGGGGTCCGTTCACTTGAAATGCGACTTAAAACCAATAAACGAGACAAAAACAGCTGGAGTTTGACACAAAAGTGTCGCCACACTTTGAAGTTTCTGAGACTCCAGACCGAACGCGACCTACCAGATCTTCCAGGTCGTTGAAGAAGAAGGCGTTCCAGCCGTCCACCATCCGCTGCGGCACCGTCTGTCCGTCGAAAATCTGCGAAAGACATGGCGCAGCGGCGGCGGCTCAGTTTTCAGCGCGGGGTGGTCGCGGAGGCGGGTCGGAAGGAACGTACCTCCTGCAGGACGGGGATGACCGGCGGCTGCCTCTGCTGCAGGAAGTAGAGCACCATCAGGATGTAGGCGTAGGACGACAGGCTCCCCCTGGACGCGTCCCCGATGTCGCAGCGCTGCGAGGGGGGGAGGGGCAAGAAAAAAGCGGGCGTCAAGCGGAGCGGCGACGCCGTGAAGCGCCCAAACGAGTTTCAGGTACCTTTGCGAAGACTTTCATGGTGTAGCCCAGGAACTGCACTCGGGGGTCCAGCGCCGCGTACGTTGCCAGCATCCTGGTGTTGTGCTGCGCCTGCAACAGCCATCCGCAACTCGTTCAGGCCCCGCCAAAATAAAAGCAGGGTCTCGCGAGGCGGCGCGCCACTGACCAGCGTGTTGTAGAGACTGATGTCTCCCTCCAGGCCGCTCTGCCGGTGCTCGAACTTCACGATAGGCACTTTGGCGGTGGTGATGGGCAGGATGTTCCTCAGACCTGCAAGCAGGGAGCCGCGCGCGCGTTAGTCGGCGGGCCCCGACGGCGAGGCGGCCGGAGACGCGGCAGACCAACCTTCGGCTCCTACCTGTGTGCTTCTTCAGCACTTTGGCGAGGCCTTCGATGATCTCCTTGCAGTTCAGCTTCTGTTCACACACATCACAGCTTCAATCTCGCACCCATCGGAACTCTGTGTGTGTGTGTGTGTGTGTGTGTGTCAGTGTGTGTGCGTGCCTCACCTCGGCGGTCTCGTGGCCCTCCAGGGTCATGCAGATGTCCAGGTCGCTGTCGCGGAAACCGAAGCCGTTCTTGGACGAGCCAAACAGGCAGAGCTGAGCTTTTTCTGTGGGACCAAAGAGAGGTTTAATCCGCTCCAATCCCGCCGCGGTGCGAGACGCTCGATCAGTTCCTCTCGTTGGCACGTTTTTCATCTTTTGCGCCAGAAAAACCAGAAAAAAGACGAAGGATCTGGCAAGTTTCCGGCTGGTTTCTCGCCTGCAGCTCACCGTTGTACTCCTTCCGGATGAACCTCTCCAGGCTGGCCAGGATCTGCTCCCTCTTCTGCTGCTCGGGATGCGTCGGCGACAGCTCGTCTGCACGCAAGACACGACGAGATTAGCGGCGGCAAGCAAAGCGGCCGGGGTCCAGCTGATCCAGGAGCAGCCGCGGGGGGACGACGACACACGTACAGTAGCAGAGCTTGCACAGGCCGTCCAGGATCTCCCTGAAGCGCTCGTTCATGGGGGGGAGGAGCTTCAGCTCGATCTTCTTGAAGTCCTCGGGACACTCGTCCTTCAGGTGGCCGTCCCGTTTGCAGATGCTGCACACCACAGTGGGAGGCTGGAGCGGAGAACACACACACACAGACACACACAGACACACACAGACAAACAGACACACACAGACACACACGTCAGCGATGATGCTCCTCTGTTTACAATCGAGTGCAGGAAAAGTATCAAGAGAAGTTGGATTGTTTTCGGAGAAAAAACCCGGATTCAACGAAAAATTCCTCCATTTTGTTCTGTCATTTAATTCCAACAGTAAATACTGAAGTGGTTTTACATTAATGTGCCTTAAATGACAGTAATTTTAAAGTTTTTTTTACACTTTAAACCTCAGAATTTAAGGAAAAAATGTACTTTTTTCTCACTTTTTTCATACAACCGACCAATTTCCTCCGTGTGTTTCAGTTACCTTCCCACCGGTGAAGATCATCTTATCGAAGACATAGTGCAGGTCATGTGACTCGGCGGCGTCCCCCGAAGCAGCTCCGCTGTCCTCTTCCTCCCCCTCCTCCTCCTCCTCGCTGTCCGGCAGGCCGTTGGGGGAGCAGGAGGGTTTGTCCCCCTCGCTGAGCGCCATGTCGTCCAGGCTGGCGTCCAAACTCTTCTCGGCCGCCTTCCCGGGAGGGTCGGAGCGCTCCTCGTCGTCGCTTTCAGGTTCCTGCTCGGCGTCTTTCGGACTTTTTCCGTCTTTACCACCCTCCCCCTCCCCCTCCTCCTCCTCCTCCTCGTCGTCTTCTTCGTTGGTGTGCGCGGCTTCGTCCTTCTCGACCGCTTCCAGTTCGGCTCCCGCCGGCTTCTTCCTGTGGCGGCCTCTGCGGCCCCTCGTCTGAGGGCAGGCGAAGTATTTGTAGGCCGAGCGGAAGCGCTCCTGGATGTACTCGAACACCATCTGGCTGTTCAAGCTGCGCGCGACGTTCCTCTTCAGGGCGAAGGGATCTAAAGAGCGGGGGAGAAAAAAAAGGCCCAGAAATCCAAGTTGGAACCTTTTCTCTCGGTGAAAACCGGACGATCGGTCGGTTTCCCCGCCGCCGCCGGTGAGCGCGCGCCGACTGGGTGTTTTTAGGCGTCCTACCTTCGATGGCGAGCCGGCGGCGAGGCCAGTTCTTCACCTCTCGCGAGAGCAGCTGCTTCAGGCGGATGCTGATGATGTATTCCTCCAGAGCAAACTCCAGCGTGTAGAAGCGCAGCAGCTCCAGCCACAGCTGGCCCAGCGACACGCCCTTCCCGAGGTTCAGCGTCAGGCGGCTCTTCGGGGCAGAGGAGCGAAAGGCCAACGTGAGTCGGGGAACGCCGGCGCCGCTGGTCCGCGCTCCCGCCGGACGCCGCCACACTCACCAGTCCCTCCGAGTAATGGCCGTCCTCCGGCTTGCCGGCCTCCGGTTTGGGCCGGCCCTCCCTGGCGTCGCCGCGGTTGTCCCCCCGCCCCTCGGTGGAGCTCGGCGGTCTGCGCTCCCACCGCACGAACATGTTCAGCGAGATCCCCGTCAGGTGGTACTCGTCCACTCGCTTCACGTCGAAGCCTTCGATCTGAAACGCGACGGGACAAACGTCAGTCGCCGCATCCACGACGAGCTCGATTAAACTTGACCGAAAGTCCGTTTATCAACTGACTGGACCGGAATTTCCATCAGAACCTCTGGAATAAAACCCGACGACCGTGTTTGGACTTCAGTGAGAACACAGCAGTCGCCCCCTGCAGGCGGCCGAGACGCGTCAGCAAACCATCCGGTTTAACCGGCTGAACTCGGCTTGTTTTCATGCCTCCGGGGGCCGATTTGAAGCAGAGACACTCTGGAGTTTCTCAAGACCGCTGAAAACCGCCAAAAAGTGGCGTCGGCCCATTCCGACCTCGGGGGCGTTTCCTTACACGAGCCGGCGGAGCCACACGATTAACAGGCCTGTGAGAACAGATCATGTAATACCGTATTTTCCGCACTATGAGGCACCAAAAAACTTCCGATTTTCTCAAAAGCCGACAGTGCGCCTTATAATCCGGTGCGCCTTATTTATGGACCGATATTGAGCCAAATACAAGGCGCACTGGATTATAAGGCGCACTGTTGGTTTTTGCCCAAATTAAAGGCTTTTAAGTGCACCTTTTTGTATGTAAATACGGTAAAAGACTCCAAGTTGATGCAGTCAATTGGAGCGGCACCTTTAATGTACCGTATTTTCCGCACCATAAGGCACCAAAAAACTTCCGATTTTCTCAAAAGCCGACAGTGCGCCTTATAATCCGGTGCGCCTTATTTATGGACCAATATTGAGCCAAATACAAGGCGTGCTGGATTATAAGGCACACTGTTGGTTTTGGACAAATTTAAAGGCTTTTAAGTCGCCTTTTTGCATGTAAATACGGTAAATGACTAAGCTGATGCAGTCAATTTGAGCGGCACCTTCAAAATACCGTATTTTACGCACTATAAGGCACCAAAAAACTTCCGATTTTCTCAAAAGCCGACAGTGCGCCTTATAATCCGGAACGCCTTATATATGGACCAATATTGAGCCACCACAAGTCTCGCAAGCCGCCGACTTCAAGCGCGCGGTTCATGCTGGGATATATGACTGCGCGAGGCGGTGGCGACCGAGCAGCGCCAGCGTGAGCGCGGCGGCGGCGACGATGGAGAGCGGGTAGCTCCTCTGCAGCGGGACGCAGGCAAGGAGCCGCCGCCACCAGCCGGGGAGTGAGAAGTTTAAACTCAAGGCGATCATTCACGCAGTAGAACAGCAGCGAGAGAATTTAACATGAACGAATCAATGGTGTGGAAGTGGAGGAAGCAACAAATGAGTACCGAAAGAGCACCGTATTTTCCGCACTATAAGGCGCACCGAAAAACTTACGATTTTCTCAAAAGCCGACAGTGCGCCTTATAATCCGGTGCGCCTTATATATGGACCAATGTTGAGCCAAATACAAGGCGTGCTGGATTATAAGGCACACTGTTGGTTTTTGACACAATTAAAGGCTTTTAAGTGCGCCTTTTTGTATGTAAATACGGTAAATGACTCCAAGTTGATGCAGTCGATTTGAGCGACACCTTTAATGTACCGTATTTTCCGCACTATAAGGCGCTGCCGCCCGTGGCCAGCCGGGGAGTGAGTAGTTTAAACTCAAGGCGATCATTCACGCAGTAGAACAAGGGAAGAGAATTTAACAAGAACGAATGAATGGTGCGGAAGTGGAGGAAGCAACAAGATGAGTACCGAAAGAGTACCGTATTTTCCGCACTATAAG
>JASSRZ010001044.1:1057-11101 GCA_032164315.1 Malacoctenus gilli
GTCCGCCGTCACCCCCCCCCTTACGGGACCCCCCCCCCCCCCCCCCAGTCTTCTTCCTCCCCTAAATGTCACAGAGGAAGCGCTTTGATAGTCGGCGGAGGGCGAGGAACTTTGCTGAACTCGGATCGAAAATCAATGTGAAAAAAAGAGCAAAAGGACGGAGCGGCAGCCGCGCGCGCCGAAGGCTCGTCACGGACCGTCTTCCGGCTTTGATTTGCCAAAACCCCGCCGCAGAAACACGCCGCTTTCACAAACAGGACCCTTCAAAATAAAAGCAACGGGGGTGGCTTTTGTAGGTTTTAAGCGGACGGTCTGCCCGAAGAAAAGAATGGCGTTCAATGGGAAGGGAGAGTCATGCGACCCGTCCAACCCGCCAGAATAAAAGTCAGAGAGGATAGAAGGGGCCATAAAAAAAAAAAAAACGATGGGAAAGGGCGATCGGGTGGAGAGATTATGGACGGAGGAGCATCGCCGTGTTCAGGTTACAGGACAACTCGTCTCGTAATCGCCGCCTGTCAATCTTTCACGCCGTAGGAGTGACTGTTGTCCCCCATTAGGGGAGGGAGGTTAGAGAGAAGGGAGTGCTTCCGCGTTTCACGCTACTTCCTGGTTAACAAACATCGGCTGGCCCCTTTGGCCCCGCCTCTCGGACTCCATCCTATTGGACGATGAGAGACACGCCACCTCTCTCTGCGCCTCTTTCCCGTCCGCCAATCAGATCGTCTCCTCCTCCTCTTTCTCTAAGCCCGCTCTCTCCCTCCCTCCCGACTGCTGCAGGAAGGGGGGGGGGGGGGACAGTGTAACAATAAGCCTACATGTACATTACAATACGACTGTACTCGTATTTATGAATATAAACAGATATAACATGTAAATGTAAATGTACCACTAGCGTAGACCTGATTTCATATGACGACACAGCTATGGGGTGTATGTGAACGTGTGAGGCGTGTGTGCGTTTGGGTTGCGTGTGCGAACGCGTGCGTGCGTGTGTGTGTGTGTGTGTGTGGCACTCGTGCAGGTGCTCACGTGTTTTGTATTTGTATCATTTGTGTCACGGGAGACGCCTCGGTCCTTGTCCTAACTTTGTAAAAAAACAAAAGAGAGAAAAAAAAAACAACAACGATAGAAGTCTGTGTAAATCCTCACACGGAGGCTCGGGAGTATTATTCTATATTAACCGCACGCGTGCGCACACTTTCGCTTTCGTGATCCGCTGGTGTGTATACCGTCCCCGGCGGGGAGGGGACGCGTCGGTCTCTTTTTTTTTTTTTTTTTTCTCGTCGCCTACTGTTGCAGTTTCCACAAACTTTTACGCTCGCGAACGGAGGTCAGCTTTCACAGCGCGCTCGGGTCGGGTGGAAAGGGGGGCAGGGGCGGGGGGCTTTTTTCGATAGCACAGGGAAAAAAAACAACAGGAAGTGACGACAGCGATATTTTCCCCCAAACGAAAGCAGAGAGTGTCATTTCGATTCATCCTCAAAACATCTTCAGGTCCAGTTCAACTTCGGTTTGCACTTTAGCTGCGTCGCTTCGGTTAGATTCGTCAATATCGACAGGATGGAAAAAAGGGAAAAACTGTCCGGGCTTGTCATACCATTTTGCACCACAAGGCGGAGTTCTGCTTGCCTGTACTTAGGCCCTTGTTACAACTCAAGAGACAAGAAGGAGCAGTTTTCTTTCCACAATTGAATTTAGAGTTCTAAAATGATAAAGTGTTGAACAGGATGGGAGGAGCATGTCCTCGCGGCCAATCCTCCGTCTCCGCTCCGCCGCCTCATGCTCGGCGGTTTGTTTTTGGTTTGTTTTTGTCACTCGCCACATTATTGCCGCCGCCTCGGTCAATCATCCCGCTCTCCCTCTGCCTGTTAGTGGGGGAGTTAGATTGGAACGGATTGGCTTCACAATGGGATGATTTCGCCCCCTTGATCAGACTCGGTTCATCCTGATTAAGGAGAGAGAGAGAGAGACAGAGAGAGAGAGGGGGAGAGAGAGAGAGAGAGAGAGAGAGAGAGGAGCTGTTCTCACTCTCCTCTGACTTCTCTCCAGTCTCCTCAGCGGTCGATCGATTTCTTGGGCTTCGCGGGGCTTTTTTTTCGTGCCAAAGACGGGGTTACATTTGGAGAAATGCGGTAGTCGAGGGGGGGGGGGGGGGGCAAGAAGTTTTGCCTCATCAGTAATCCAGTGTTGGGGGGTGGGCGGGGGGGGCTAAGTGAGAAGTTGCGCTTAAAGCTAAGCTGAGTGACACTATTTCAACTCTGACGGTCTCCTTTTTCCACAGGGGACCGCCTTGTGCTCTGTCGTGTGCAATAAGATAAAACGATTCTCTGAAAAAAAATGTTCACATAAAAATGTCTTTCTGTCCCAGTCGGAATATTTTCTTCTTTTTTTTTTTTCTGGGTTCGTTTGTTTCCAATATTGTTAGCCTCCTAGAACAAAGACAACGTTATTATTTTTGTTACATAGAAATAAACATGTGGATGTCCAGAGTGGTTTCTCTCTGCTCCCGTCTCCTTCTTCCGCCGCTTCTTTTCTCGTGCATGTGCGTGCCGCGCGCGCGCACGTGCAGGAGCGAGCCGAGAGAGTGAGTCACCGTCTCACGGTGATGTCACGCTGCTGCAATGATGTCACCGCTCAATGCTGTTCTCATGGTAACTGTGCTGAGGCCACCCGACGGGGGGAAGCGTATACACACACACACACACACACCGTCATCCACCCCCCTACACACACACAGACCACCCCTCCTCACACACACACAGAGACCGCCCCCCCCACACACACACGCACAAACAAACACGCACACACCTTCCACATACACCACATACACAGACACCCACACACACGCATGCACAAACACACCCTCCACATACACATACACAGACACCCCCACACACACCCCCCCACACACAAACACACGCACATCCCTCTACAGCCCCCCTCCCCAGTCACACAGACACACACAGGCACCCCCCCCCACATACACACACACTCACTGCAGCCTAATTTTTTCGAGATAATCCTCACAGAAATATTGTTTGTCAACACGAGGTTACAGCAAAACAAACACGTGTCCACGTGCACGAGCGCACGGACCGCTGCGGAAATTAATGTGTTGACCCTGCTGTTGAAGGGAAAAGCAGCGTGAAGCTGTGACGTCACTAATGTGTCTATTGTTTCGAACATTGGAAATACGATTTTATTGATTTATCATTCATCATTTAGAAGATGCAGCTATATATATATACATGTATGTTATGTATGTATGTTTGTGTCGCATCCCCCTGTTCAAACAGTGGAACTGCCCCTTCCTCTCGTTCCTTTTTTTTTTTTCCATTGTCCATTTCCGAGCTGTCTGTCACCGATCGATTGGACTCTATTCTGAGCTGAGCCGCTCCAGCCTCAGTGGAAAACTCAACACCTCGGGTGCGCGCACGCGCACGCGTGGGGGGGCTGGTGGACGCGGCAGAGGCACGGAGCGTCGCCGCAGAGGTCACCGTGGATCTGCTGCAGTTCCGAGCGGCGGCCGCACGATGGCGCCTAAAGCTCGAAGCGTCGCAGAGCAATTTCAAATGCATCTCGTTTCAACAATGGGGACAATAAAATGGAGACAATCAAAACAAACAACAATCAGGAGAAGAAAAAGAAGAGGCGTGTAAATTGAATCATTTGTTAAGGGCGTCTTTAATTGGGTGAGTCGGCAGTCTGATATATTCAGCAGGTTTGTTCCACATGAGCAGCTTCGGTCTCTGTGAACACGGGGTGAATCTGTGACTGAGAGTCTGACAGGAAATAGCATTCAAATCAAGACCGTAATTATCTCAAATCAGAATAAAAACAAGACCATAAAAACCCAACGAATTGCTGCACAGAGACACAAAATAACTTCATCATTTTCCTGTCAGCCACAACTGATTTGCACAAACACGATAAACAAATGGAACATTTTTTCAAAATGTCATGCAAACCGTTCCGAAAAGGGACGAATGTCCCACATAAAGGCCTGTAGTTACAGAGAATCACCATAGGGAGGTGATATAACGTAACGGAGCACCTGACTGTGACCCTCATTCTTCCTCATGAATCCGAATTAAGTTTACACCGAATGAATCTGAATCACAATCTCAGCCGGACGTCTGAACTCTTCAGACTGATGGAAACACCGAGGCCTCATCAACCGTCCGTGTGACCACAGAGCAACACTGAACGGATTCAAAGACTCCCAGAACGACAACAATGAGGTTTCGCACCGACCGAGTGAAATGCAAAGAACCACAAAAGTACGAACTGACTGAAAAACAACAGAACTATCCCAACGAATCGCAACTGATCCAAACAGAAGAGTGACAGCTCAACGAGGCTGTGAACTGACTCCAATATGAGTAGAAAATATGAGAGAACACAAGCGTTTTGTGGCGTTGAAACATTGATGGTGCTTCCTTCGGCGTGCGGCCTCACTCCTGCAGCCTGCCACGCTCTCGCCATGAACTCGCGCGCGCGCTCCTCTTCCTGTTTCCGATTTCAGCCTGCGCACACTATGCAACATGGGAACTGTATGCGAAAATAATAACGGTCTGACATTTTAATTTACTTTTACAGCAACTATTAATTTCTTCCTTTCGGACCATTTTTACTTTCAAACAACTGTCTGAAATGAAACAAAACAATTAAAGTTTTCCCGGCACCAACAGCAACCAAACCAGTGCTTGGTTTCTATGGAAACAATATGGTAAACAAAAAAAAAAATACAGTTCACACACAAAAAAAATCAGGTTACTACATAATGTTACCTCTGTGTAAAACCTGACGACAGCGGAACAGTCGTGGGAGCGGAACAGTGCAAAAGTAGCGGCTGTACTCGTGCGAGCGGGGACACTAATGGGCCGGCTGTTCAACTCCGTGTACAACCTTGATTTTTTTTTAATGAAGGTTACATCCATTATCAGCCAGCTTTAGGCTAATTCAGCCCCACCGCCTGATCAAGCAGCGCAACTCTGACCGCGCCCCCCCACCCCCCCACACAGCCTGCAGGAACGCTGCGCTCTTGCTTTCCATCACTAAACCTGCTTATCTGTAAATTAAAGGGACACACGCTGGTGTTATTAATGTGTTGCACCAGCGTGCTCGATGTGTCACAGACTGGCGGGTTGGGCTTTAGTTTTGCACCAGAGTGGGGAAAAAAAGGACACGCAGCAATGTTTGTGGGGACTTGTTCCGAAAGCTCAGTGTTTGTTTATTCAAGGTTCAAGATAAGACATTCATAAACTGATAAAAACCACATACTTGTGTAGTTTTGTTTCTAAAGACAGAGTACAGGAGTACATAAAAACAGTATTTATACAGAATACAAATGTAGGTAAAGACGGGATAAAAATAGAAGTAGCGATATGAATGGAGATGACGATGTGTATATAGATGTAGCCTCACACCACCCCTCTCTCCACCCCACCAGTGAACTTATTTTGATCCCTGCGGGTTGACAACTCCACCTGGGGGGGGGGTTAAGTCCCCCCCCCTAATTTGTTGGTGGGTTTGTCTGTTAACAGAATAATCCTAAAGGCTCTTAATGGAGGGAGGAAGGAGCAGGTGATTCAATACAGTTGGTAATCCGATCTGATCGTACTTTTTGTGTAACGTTTCCTCCCGAATTAAAGATCGAACACGATTTTAAAAGTGTCCCAACATTCTTCGTGGAATTCCTCCATTTTTTTTTCCCCCCTCCACATTTTTTCTGAAGCCCGTCCTTCTTGGTAGTGAGCGTGCAGCGTTGCATGTCACACTCCACGGACATCATGAGGCCCGGGTGCTTGTTTTTTCTCTTTTTTTTTTTTTCCTCACTGTGCACTAAGTGTGTGCGCCCGGACATCCCATGAGCCTCTTGGGCAAACTGCGCCGGGCACTGCTCGGAGAGAGGGAAGGAGAGGCGGGCCTGACTGAAGAAGGAAGGAGGGCTGCGATTGGACGGCGGGGGAGAAGAGGGGCGGGGGGGCGGGGGGCGACGAATGGAGCCTGTCAGCTGACAGGGTGATTGAATGGGACAGAGGGAGGGACGGAGGGAGGGCAACGAGAGGGGACAGAGCGAGTCGGAGAGGTAGCGGCAGATGGACTGCTGCACAGCCTGCTACACACTCACAAAGGACGGGCTGTGTGTGTGTGACACAGAGTGTGTGTAGCATACTGTAACAGTGGAGAAGAACTCTGTGCAGGATAATGGCCGTGAACGAGTGAGCCTCTTTTTCTTTTTCTTTCAATGTCCTCTGGAGGTGGATGCGGGGACCGGTAATCCAGGGACGGGGACACCTGGGACACTGGAGGCAGAGAGTTGGAGGGAGACTCTGGAGGCTGTGAGGTGCAGGCGCCGGGGCGGCCCGCCTCAGCCAGCGAGCGACGCGCCGGTGTCATCGGCATAGAAGGTGCGCCGGTGAAAGCGAGAGCCTGCCAGGGGGGGGGGGGGGGGGGCGTCGCCGTTTTTTTTCCGCCCGGTGTCTTCATTCCCTTGGACTGAGCGGGGACTCTCTATGGTGAGGATGAGTCTGGAGCCTGTGGAGGTGATGACCGGACAGGTCAAGGAGCTCAAGGTGGCCCCCTCGTCCAACGGCGACAGCAGGGGGCCGTGGGAACGGAAGGAGGAGCTTGACCAGGAGCGCCTGGGACCCGGCACCAAGCCCAAGCCGGTGAGTCCTGCCGGAGCGGCCCGAGTCTCGACCCCTTCGCCAGGTGCGGCCGGGCCTCCTGAGGCGGGGCGCCTGGTCGGTCCTCGTCCCGCTCGCCCGGTCCCTGAGGCCGGGCGTGAGGATGTTTACGCTGCCCACGTGGAGCTTAAAGCTCCGCTCATGTATGGGTGGGGCGTTGGGGGGGGGGCTGGAGGGTTAGGCGAGGTCAGGCAAAGTGTGCGTGAGGAAGTTCGGACACCCTTTTTGAACCTTCGACCAAGTGAGAAGCTCTGATCCAGTCGTTTGTACGTCTTTTATATCAAACTTTCGTCCACAAAAGTTCATTTTCGTCCATTCCGCAGTTGCGTTTTCGCTCTTCAGGGTGAAAAACTCGAGAACGAAGAGTCTGCGCTCATTTCTATCCAAGTCCAAAGGTTTAACTGGAACTCGGCAGTTGTCTCTCTGTGACCTGAGCTGAGAGACCAAACGGCAGCCTGGGAAAAGGTCGGCCTCCGTCGCACCTGACTCGGAAAACGGAACCAGTCACACTCACTGGCAAAAGGCTACGGCGCCGTTTATAGCCCTGCGGGGCGGCCGCATACCAAACAGGACGCGCGGCGGCCACTTGGGCTCCCTTCCTGCTGGTGCGTTTGCATCGATGCCAGGTGTGGGTGTGATCGGGCAAACAACGACAACAAAATCCACCTGTCGATACAAACAAAAACAAAGTCGCGGCGGAACGAAATAGACAAATACTCAGGGAATCAGAATAGAGTGAAGTCAGGGTCTGGGGGTGGTGGTGGTGGTGGTGGTGGTGGTGGGGGGGGGGCTAAAAGCAGCAAAGAGCTGAGTAATCTGCTGATGGAGGATTAGTCCGGTGACGCCGCTGTCCGCGCACACTGTAAACACGTGCGCGGTGGCGGCTGTGGGAACGGGACGACTGAGCGACGGCGCTGCGGCGTCGGTCTCTGGCCTCCGTCCTCGCGCGGTGTCGGAGCTGCGGAGGGGCTCCCGGTTCACGGTCAGCGTCCTTCCATCGGTTCGTTTACCGTCAAGACAGTTACACATCGCGGACGGACAGGTGGTCCGAACTCGCTCGAGCGCCAGCGTCCTCAAACATCCCGAACTGTAAAGTTTTACCAGATTGACTCGCGGTATTTGGGACTGAATCGGACAGCGTCCCTCTCTGTTTTTTCCGCCATTGGTACCTACAGCAATGGCCTGATTTCCGGTCCCACCTTCACCTTCCCGCTTCCCAGGCAGCGTTCAGTCCCCCTCCCCCCCCCCGCCCCCCCTCCAGTGCGACCAAATCTGCCACGAGCGCGAGCCCACCTCATCATCACTGGCCTTTACCTTAGCTATAAATATCAACTCCCCGCCGCTCCCCGGCCCCCTCCGACATCCCCCCTCCCCTCTCCGCTCGCGCTCTCACCTCTTCATCTCTCCGCTCTGCCCCCCCCCCCCACCACACACACACACACACACACACACACACATACACACCCGCCTGTTGACTGGAAATCCCTTCTCCAGAAGGGGATGTCTTGCAGCCCACTGCGATGCAAATAACAGATGACTCATGGATGTGGGTTATGCACGGATACCAGCCGCGCTGAGCGGGCAAAGCTCCTGACTGGGATCCGTGCATGGAGGAGGAGGGGTGGGGGTGGGGGGGCACGGAGGAGAAGGGGGGGGAGGGGGTTTGCCAGTGCAGCTCCGGGAAGGAGGCACAACAAGCCTCCTTTTTATTTGGACGAGCCTCCTTCCCGCTTCGTCGCGCAAATCAGTTTTGATGAGATTGTGGATTCTTTTGGGGTTTAAGTGCGTGCTCGGGGGGGGGGGGGGGCGGGCGATTGGTGCTTTCCCAGCAGGTGGGAGGTCCTTCGGGAGGGCAAGCCGTTAACGCCGGCGGTATCGGATCGCAGCGAATAACGCATATGGCGGTGCGGCACGTTATTCATAGAGGAAGGGGTCAGATGCACCAAAGTTCCCGCGGGTTCCGCAGGCGGTCTCACCTGTACAACCGCTGTATGTAGTGGAGCCAAACCTGGGGCCCGGGACCCCCTTTTGAAGGGGCCCCGCAGGCTTTGCCTGCTTTGATGGTGTCTAAGAAAACCCCCCAAAACAAGCCACTTTTTTGGAGTAGAGACTTGGAAAAAAAAAAGACTTGCGCCTTTATTTTGAAGGCCTGTACTTTAGTGTGCTGGTGAGAGGCAGTGAAATACAAGTGCAAACCAGAGCCGTGTGTCACTCTAGCTTCCAGTCCGTCCGCTGAAGCTCTTGGAGTCTTGTGTTAAGATCTGGAACCTCATCGTGCAAGATGATGCAGTAGGTCAGTCTAGCGTCTAGTCTGTCCACACCAGCAAGACAAGCAGACTGGACTCTCCACTGACCCTGAGGTGCACTAAAGCGTGTTGGACACTGTTCTCCGTCCCAGACTTTGCAATGGAGAATCTCACTCTATGAGGAAATGAGTCAAAGTTTCGGTGCTCAAAGTGCCCCAAGATGAATAAAAACCAACTGTCGTTCTGCCAAGGTGAGCGGGAGACGAGCCCGGAAGGTGGAGGGAGGCGTGTTCTTCGTAAGTATGCCCCCCCCATCACCTCTGGTGATATGTCTTGTCCATGGACCGCTGATGGCTCCCATCAACGTCGCCCTTTCCGCCTTCTTTTAACCTACTGTGTGACGGCCGTTGGTGTGCTTGCATGGTCACAAACAAAAACCTCCACCTCTTCCCCCCGCACCCCCCGACAGACACACACAAGCACGTAACTAACCGACAGCCTGACCCGATGCCCGCCCCCCCCCCCCCCGCCCCCTGCCTGTCCTGTCATGCTGTTTCGTTCTGTGCTGGATGTCAGCGGCTAATCTGAGCTACAGAACACCACGCGATGCATCTGGAACAATCGTGCTGTGATGATTTTTGCATTTTCGTGCCCGACGAAGCACTTCAATCTCTCCCGTCTGTCCTCGTAACCCCACTCAGCCACCTGGTAGAGCAAATAGAAGTAACAGGAAGTATAATGGGATAGTATAACGGGACTTTATGAAGCCATTCAAATTTTTGGGGATAGAAAAAAAAATTATATATATATGTGTATATATATATATATATACATATACATATATAAGTATATATATATATATGGTGGATGCACCTTAGGAGTTCCCACGCTCTTGTTGTAACACTCTATGATGCTGCTGCAGATTGAAATAAACGCCGCCAGCGATTAGTTGGTGTTTAATGGTCTTAGAAGCCGACCAAATTTTCTCTATTGTTCTTAAAACTCGAAACTATCGCATCGGGACAACTTAAAGACGTAGGGAAATATGTAGCTATGGGGGGGGGGGGGGGGGGGGGGGGGGGGGGGGGGGGGGGGGGGGGGGGGGG
>JASSRZ010001045.1:0-11099 GCA_032164315.1 Malacoctenus gilli
TGTCTCAATGAGCTTTCAACACTATTACACTGTGAATAGCTGAAAAAAGTCGAAATAGCATAATAGGGCTCCTTTAAGTCTCTGCAAAAGACAGAATCATATGGAACCGGAATTTTCTTTCAAAATAAAAGTTGGTGAAAGGGCGTGGTGAGCTGGCATCTAGAATTCTGCGCTGCAAACTTGTTTTCTGAGGAATAGCAGCTATTAGTTGCATTCGTTTATTTTGCAAAGTGGAAGCCTTGCACCGTGGCCTTCCTCAATTATTGGCTCGCTTTGATGTTCGTCTGCCCCCGGCCTGATCCAAACCAGCGGCGACTTCATGAAGGGGGGGGGGGGGCAGCCCAAGCCCGCAGGCGCAGCCAAGGGGCACGACAAGCCACGAACCTGACCGAGTGTGTTGCCTGGTTTCAATTAGGACGGAATACCGGAAGAAGGGGGCGTTCGACTGAACTGGATCCCCTCCAGCGGAAAGACGGCATCGATAAGAGAGACGCGAAGACGAGCTGAGGCGTCTTCCAGGGAAAGTGGAAGACGAAGACGTCAGATCTATTAGAATATAGGGTTTTGCGCACGGCAGAAAAAGACGGCGCGTGTGCATTCTCAGCTCTCCAGAACAGTGAGACAAAGCCACTCTCATGACTTGAATGCATCTAAACGGCTGAAAGCCTTCCTTAAGACGTGAAAGCCTTACTTAAGATGTACTTAAAGGACGGAGCTGCGTTGCCGGGGTCGCAGATAAGAATAACAGGGGCCGGCTGTGTTGCAAATCTCAAAACCCCGGGCACGCGAGTGACCAAACATGCGCATCATTTCCATTTTGGCGCCTGATAAGGTGCTCCTGCATGAATGTGTTGGGGGGAGGTAATTACAACAGGGGAAAGTGCTGCGAGTGGTGGTGGTGGTGGTGGTGGGGGGGGGGGGTCTACAATATATCTGAGGGCCAATAGAGCCAAAGGTCTGAGCTATACGGATGCTGCGGGAGCCGGATAATAATAATTCTCTGCGGGATACGTCCGCTTCCAACGAGCGACTTTTTACACAGTGCCGCTGGCAACCGGGGCCTTTATGTATGCATGAAGATCAATGGGCCTCTTTCACCTTTCGACGAAGCAAGTCGACCTGTATGTAATTTCCTGATGTCATTAGGCGTTAAGAAGTATTAGAAAAGCACTCCGAGTGAGGGCGAGTCGCTACCGTCTCAGGCTCGTGTCTATAAACACGCGACATGGAAGCGCAGTCATGTTTAATTCAGAAAAAGATGTCAGGGAGACCTTTTTTTCTTCTTCTTCTTCTTCTTCTTCTTCTTCTTCTTGACTTTTAATGCATCGAGGGCCCGGCTACCAGGCTTTCATCTCCCACTGGATTTATTGCTTGGTTGTTCACGTCCTGGCAGGAGACTCTGAGGCAGCCTCGCCGGCTTGTTGGCTCACCGGTGGCATGATCCCGACCAGCACGTGCCAAAGCGTGTGTGTGTGTGTGAGTGTGTGTGTGTGTGTGTGGGGGGGGGGGCATTCATGCATCCACTCATCCAGCATCAATAACCGTATCTAGGATATCTAATTTAAAGACACATATTCAACTAATCAGCTGACAAGTCAGTATTTGGTGGGAAATCTGAGTATCTAGGGACCCCCCCCCCTCAAACATACACACATACGCATGTACACACACACACACACACACATTGGGGAACATGGGAGGTAGTGACACAGAAATTGGAATATAATGAATAAAGTGGCCATGATAAAACTCGAAGTGACAAGAACAGAACATTGAGCCTCATAAGAGCTGCGAGAAAGTAACGCCAATGATTAAAGTCAATTGGATCTAAAGAGTCCTTCCAGTAAATTGTGACTAACTCACAGGCCTCCCGACACTTTGCTTGAGCTTTCAACACCGACGCATCACGCAGACAATCAATTCTCGCGGTCTCAATTCAGCGATTTGGACTCGAACGCGTCCCGTCGAATGTGTCACCAAAGAGTAAAGGACCAACACGGTGGCGACGTGGTTCTACGGAATGGTTCGCTACAGTTAGAGGAACAGAGGTAAAGGTGGGACTCAACGGATGCCTCCGTGGATGATATATAGCGCCGTTGTCGTGGCGTCTGTCCAGTTCCAACTGGGAGTGTTTCCCTAGTTTCACCAGCGAGTCTTCCATGGAGGGGGGGTCGGAGGGGTCGTTTTTTGATGCTCGTTCGGTCTGAACTTTCCACTTCCACTTTGTTCGGACTTTGGTCCTCATCTTGCTGATGACCACCCCATTTTTTTCCTCCCTCGTTCCGGGCCCTCCAGTCCTCGCTTCGGCTTGTAGCAGGCAGCATGGACGCATAAAGCTGAGTGGAAGCAAGCGCCGCTGCCAACCCGCAAATTTGAGCAGATAGTGGGGCGTCGAGATGCCAAGATGAGTAAGTGCATCCAGCCGCTTTTTCTGTTAATTGGCCACGGACAGACAAATTAAAGGCATGATTTTGTTGTGAAGCACTGCGTTTTTCGATGCAGGTAATCGAGCCTGATGTGATCATATGGGATCTGGGATCTGCCCTGCCAAACACTGCCATTTACTGGCGCACCGGCATGGTGGCTGGATCCCATCAGAGATTCCCTCCGGAGGTGTAGAGTGGCTGAACGTCGGCCCGCGTTTGGCTGAGTGAGTAACTGTGGAGCATCAAATCTCCTCTGACAACCAGCATGAGCTCAAACACCCCCCCACCCCCACCCCCCGGCTTCATTTAGCGGGGTTTCAGCGGCCGAGTGACCCGCGCCATCACTGGGCAGGCCGCCACGTGCCTGATGGAGTGGATGTATAAAGCAACCCGCCAATCTCGCCTCAGTTACATGTGGGCTTTGATGGATGAGTCTGGCCGTGGAATGGGGAGGGGGGGGGGGGGGTTGTTACCTGACTGGCTGCTCTGTGCCAGTCGATAAGTGTTGTGGGAACGATGGTTGCTGGTTGTTCTTATCGCGGATTCTCAGCCATTCAGGTCTGATTCAAAGAGAGCCTGAAGTCGCAACTTCAACAACACTTTCTGGACTTTAAAAAAAAAAGGACAGACCAACGTCGTCGTCCCCCCCCCCCTGTAGGAGGAAGGGGTCACAAAGTGGTCTTAACGTGAGGATCCACAAGCATCCCTTGTGATGTCATCGGCACGCAAGAGAATACCGCTGTTCGGATTTCGAAAACGCCGGCCTGGATCCTTCTGAAGGGTCGATCCTGATGACTCACTCGCTGACATCACCGCCTGGATAATCAGCCGCCTGAAGGCTGTTGATCTTTATCATCTGTAACCGCACCTCATGGGTACAAGCACTTTATCGAAAAACTCTGAAAAGATGAAGTATATCCGAGTAGGTGTTGAAGTCTGAGCTTTAGAAGTGAGCCCCTTAAAAGCCTGATGACCCAGATTGAGAGAAGTGTTGGCTCTTTTGTTCCCAACAACACCGTAGGAGAAAGCTTCCATGGTCATAACGGGGGGACGAGTTCCAAAAGTGGTGTTAATCTCCCATGAATAGGTGCACGCTAATGTCCTTAAGACCTTGCATAAGTCGGTGTTTTTTGCGTGTGCTTTTTCTTCTGCGGTGTAATCCAGGGGTGCGAGTTGGGTGCATGCGAATATGCACGGCCTTGTATGAGGAGAGATGCACTGAATACTTGAGTGGGTTTGGTACAAAAAAAAAATATGCGGAGGAGTTTTTTTCTCGCCAGTCTGGAACTGAAGAGAGTCAGACGTCAAGCAACTCCGGCAAAAGTCGAAACACCTTTGAAACGCAGGCAGGTTCCAGACCGTTACGAAACACCATTAAAAACAACCAAACGTGTCCGACGCCGTGAGCCCGGAACGACGCGATGAACCCCGCGTTGTCTCTTCGAATCAGCCTCGTTGGTAATTCGCTGCGTGCCAGTCACCTTATTAACTCGCCCGGGAAACGCGAACGTGATCGGAGGAAGTCGCGGAAAAAATCGAGCGGAAGGAACGTGAAAAAAACAAGAATCGGGTCCCGGGGACATCGGGAGACGTCATCCGATGCGGCAGCGCCATGTGGCCTGAAGACACTCGTGTACTCAGTGGACTCATTAGTTGATGAGACAAAGAGCATCTAAACGGGGGACTAAATCGGTGGGAATGCATTGACTATAGGCAGGACATTTTCCTTGAGGTATCAGTGACTGGGCTTTAAAGCACTTCAGGGGTTTGGGGTGGGGTTAGGGGAGAATAGCGGGATGCTATTTACCATAACTTGTCGAAATATGGAGCACTTGGAAACCGCCCTCCCGCTGTCCAACGAATCACTGCCCCCCCCCCCCCCCACCATAACGGATCTAGATCGTGGCCCTCCTTTACGTCCATCCTGCATCCTGCCCGTCACCTGTTTGACCCGCTGAGCTCGGTGTGTCAGGTCAGCAGCAGTTCCTTGGTGTTGGTCTCCCACTTGTTGCATCTTGGACTGTCTATCCCGCTCATTGTGTCTAGATTTGCTGGACTTTGCTGGACTAAGCTTACTCTTTTCTGTTCAATTGTACTTTTATCTGTTTGTTTATTTGCGACCATAAAACCAAAAGCCCAGTTTTATTGAACTCGGGGCACAAGGCTGTATTGCCTTGCAATGGTGGTGGTGGTGGTGTGTGTGTGTGTGTGTGGGGGGGGGGGGCTCCCACCTCCAGTCCTGGAGGGCATTCTTCCTTCCTGCCTCCGGCCTACAGACGTCTCCTTGCTCCAACGCACCTGGTTGTTAATGAGTGTGATGTCATCCTGCACACCTGGTGTTAAGGAGTGTGATGTCATCCTGCACACCTAGTGGTAACGAGTGTGATGTCATCCTGCACACCTGGTGGTAACGAGTGGGATGTCATCCTGTACACCTGTTAACGAGTGTGATGTCATCCTGCACACCTGATGTTAAGAAATGTGATGATATCCTGCACACCTGGTATTAATGAGTGTGATGTCATCCTGCACACCTGGTGGTAACGAGTGTGATGTCATCCTGCACACCTGGTGTTAAGAAGTGTGATGATATCCTGCACACCTGGTATTAATGAGTGTGATGTCATCCTGCACACCTGGTGGTAACGAGTGTGATGTCATCCTGCACACCTGGTGTTAAGAAGTGTGATGATATCCTGCACACCTGGTATTAATGAGTGTGATGTCATCCTGCACACCTGGTGGTAATGAGTGTGATGTCATCCTGCACACCTGTTGTTAACGAGTGTGACGTCATCCTGCACACCTGGTGTTAACGAGTGTGACAGCATCCTGCACACCTGTTGTTAACGAGTGTGATGTCATCCTGCACACCTGGTGGTAACGAGTGTGACAGCATCCTGCACACCTGGTGTTAATGACGAATGTGATGTCATCCCGCTATGCAGCTGCCTGCAAACGAGCCCTCATTGGACTCAGGTGTGGAGGTGGACACTCCGGCCTTCATTAGGATGGTTGCATGAGCGTATTCAAAATACGCGCAACGTAAACGGATGGCAAAGCCCCAAACTCCAGGTTCCTGGTTCATTGCAGCCATTCAGCAGTATGAATACACATTGGTTGGAGGTCGACACTGCCCCCAGTATGGAGCGGGCTCCGCTTAATCTGATCGCACCAGCTGCCTCCACAATCATAACTACAATCTGACCCCCCTAAGCTGCAGCCTGCTCCCTTTGTTTTTCTCCCCGCATTCCTCGCCAGAAGATCAAATTAAAGCCCGGCCTGGTATGAATTTACGCCCCCCCCCCTTCGCATTTCACAAACCTGCTGCCAAACCAGGCGGCTTTCCATTCAAGCCAGTTTGAGCCCCACAATCATCCCTTTCACCGCTGACAAACAAACAAACAAACAAAATAAAAAAAAATACAGGATGCACTTTATGGAAATCCATCTATCAGGTGATGGAAAAAAAAAAAGGAAAATTGATCCAATTGCACAATGAGCAGACTGTGCCTCTTGAGATCACCTCGCGCTCATATGACGCTCCGCGCCAGGCAAAAACATAAAGGCAAACAGAGGCGCTTGGCCAAGAATGGTGCAGCCGGAATGTTCCCACAAGGAGCGACGTGCGAAAGTGGCGCTTCGAAATGGACAAAAAGGAATTGCGCATCCAACAAAGCGGCCCACTGTCTATTCCTTCTCCGTCTCGCCGCTATAAAGTCTTATTTTTTGGAGTGCGACCCTTCGAATAAAGAGGCGGTGCTGTTTTTCTCGAACGGAACCGACAGGGAACTGGCCCACTCGCGGCGTGAGCCCAGAAATGTTAGAGCCCCGCCCCCCTTATAACGGCACCGCACTCGGGGATGAGATTACTTCTCAATGAGCAGTGTGGGAAAGGTGTCAAACACAAAGGTCATCCACGTGTAATTAACGACGAGATTGGAGGATGGTGCAAGCTGCAAAAAGCGGCTCATGCTTATGGATGATCAGATTTCGAACGGCGGCGTCGAGCTCTCGCGGGCAGAAGTCCGACGGCAACGCAGCGTGTGATTTTCCCGAGAAAATCCATTCCGTTGTGCGATTGTTTGCTCGTCTTTTTTCTTTTTTTTTTTTTTTTAACTTTCCGTAATGGATCGATGAGGCAACGGCTGCTGTTTTCATTCGAGCCCCCCCCCCCCCCCCCCCCGGGAAAAAATGAAGATAAAAATCATAGTCACGGTTTATTCCTGCCCGCCGCCGCCGTGAACCACCACCACCGGTAGAGAAACGTGTTGGGGGTGGGGGTGGGGGGGGGGGGTGAGGGAGGGGGTGTTGCGGGCGCCGTTATCACTAAATGACCCAGCGCATGCAATTAGCTTTTAACTAATTCCCAGCGCGCAGATGTCCGAGCCGTCTCAGGCCGTTTGGGTAATAGCCACTATCTGACTCGACCACTGCCGGCAAAGTGTGTGTGTGGGGGGGTGGGCACAAAGGGAACAAGTACACACAACACGTGGAAGTCCCACGTGACTCTCGGATCCCCCCCCCCCCCCTTCACTTTTTCTAGCCTCTTTTTCTTCTCCTGCTTGAGGCCGGAGGAACTGACAAGCTGCCACTCAAGCAGCTTCAATGTGTCCGACAGGTCAATGAGTTGCAGCGATGGAACACGGGTTGGGGGGGGGGGGTGGTAAACATGTGATGAAAGGCCCTTCTACTGACATCACCTCGGGATTGTACGACGATGTGTGAGTGTGGGTTTTTTTGTTGTTGTCGTTCCCTATATTGATCGCAAGTGTCGGCAATGTCTGTTCCAAGGTCCTTTCAGAGCAAAAGGAAATCAACGAAATTTCTATGGAGAACTGCGTTTGTTCAACTCGCTCAAGAAACTGTAAGAAACCAGAGAAAGTACGGGCGCTGAATATTGATCGGTGGTGAGATGTGAGATGATGTGAAGTCTGGCCTGACCTCCACCCACCTACGACGAGAGAAGACTCTTGCAAAAGTGTTCCGTGCCTTCTGCCACGAAGGTGGGTTTGTTTTTGTTTTTTTTCCCTTTGCCCTCGTCTTAAACTGACAGGCCCACGCTTTCGGATTCGGGCCAGAACTGTGACCGATCGGCGACGCGGCCCTGGTGTCATTCAAGAGCACCGCGGTGTTGAAGCCGTGACCGCGCGCTCGAGGTTGCGGCCAGCAAGGCGGGACCTGGCCTGAGGTCAGCACCAGCTCGAAGGGGAAGTCCACTCTTCTGACAAGCGATCAGGGTTCGCGTTTCGAATGGCACGCATCTGGAAAAGGTCCTAGAAGATCCCTACAATCTTTTGTGCACACAGACACACATGCAAAAAAAAAAAAACAACGTGTTTGTTGATGCAGGTTAATGAGCCTCAGTAATTTCCAAAAAAGCGCTTTAGTGACTTTACCCCGATTCATGCCAAGAGCCCCCCCCCCCCCGCCCCGCCCCTACCCCCACCCCAACGGCACGCACTCAGTCCTTGAGCACAGCCTAGGCAGCGGACACTGGCCCCATTGTGGCGCCCCTGCGAGGACGAGCCCCCGCGGGTCCCACGGGACAGCGCAGGAGATGTTATCGGCGCGCATTCACCGGGGCCGCGGCCCGCGTCTCGCTCACTGGCGGCAGGAGGACGGGGGGACTTGTGATTCGCGTATGGACTTCGCACTCCGTTCGGGGCCCAAAAGACGAGGCTGAAAAAAATCCTCCTGAGACAGGCGGAGGTCGAGGAAAACCTAAAGTTTTTCGGCGAGAGCGGCCGAGTTCATGCGGCGAAACCTTTCCGTCGCGACCTCTCTGCTCACTGACCCCTGAATCAGGCGACCGGAGAGCGTTCGGCCCCCTGGAGCGAGCGTCCGCCTCTGACTTTGAAAGGGCGACACGCTCGCCAGATTATGTCAGCTGTGTCCGTACTGTGCCAAGGACACGGCTACGGTTCTTAAGGAGGTTGCATTTGACCTCAAGCACCCCCGCCCCTCCCCCTCCCAGCTGCTTTAGGCTCAAGAAGGTGTTCGGGAGGGGCTCTCGTCTGTCTCCCCCAGGTCTGAAGTGGCGGACACCCCTTGACCTTGCTGAGGCTGTGCGACATTGGGGTCTCCTTGGAGATTTCCAGGGAAGCAGACTAAAAACGGGGGGGTCCCAGGTGGCAGAACGAAGGATGACGGCAGGGGGGGGGGCCCAATCCGAGCTGGTCTCGGTGTTGCCATGTTTGCTACTGCAAATACTGCTAATCAACGCAGGAAAGTCCGACAGGGGATTTTAACACGATTGGCCTGCCGTTTGGCCTCAGAGGTCCGTCAACACTTTGGGTTGAGGTGAACAAATCTGACAAATGCCGATACCTGAATAATAACGGCATTGCCATACATCACATTTTACTACGATGCATAAAACATGTTTTTTTTTGTATGTTTGTTTGTTTTTTAAACTTGGCTGTGCGTCTTTTTTCTGTATTTGCGAGCAAAACGATTGAAACCATCAAACTGGAGGTTTGTAAGAGTCACAAGAATGACAAAAGACGCAAAAGGCGCTTCACCCTCAGGTGACACTGACTCCAAACCGCATGTTAGTTGGACGCTCTCTCTTCCGTCCAACAGCCCCCTCGAACCTAAACCGTCCATTCGTGAGACTTGGGCAACGTGTCCTCCTTGGTTTCACGGGTCCGGTTGGTCGTCGGCGCGTAACGGTCCCAGGTCCCCCTTTGCGGCCCGATGCCGGCGGTGCGTTCTAATCCCAACTTTTCTCGGGGGGGGAGGGGGGGGGGGAGTGTCCAAAATTTGTGGGAACGATCCTTCTTGTTCGAGAGTAACAAAACTGTAAAAAGGAACGGCCGCCGTGTGGGATCCACAAGCGCGGAGCCACCTGTTAGGCTTCTCCGCAACCATCGGCAAACAAGCCTTGGAAAAAGAAAAAGAGAGAGAGAGAGACAGAGAGAGAGAGAGAGAGAGAGAGAGAGAGAGAGAAAAGGCGAGAAACAAACAGAGGTAGCGGCGGTGGAGATTGCCAGATGGATGCGAGCGTACGCGGGTGATTGCTCACGGCGCGCACCTCCAAAGTGGAGCGCGCTTCGTTTACACGCAACAATCCAAGCGATCTCAAACGATCTTTTCGTTGAAGGATCTGTCGCTTTCGAGCACATGATGCGCTGGTAGGTGCGTGCGTGCGTGCGCTGGGGGGAACGGACCGGGACGAATTAAGACTTTTCAGATGCAAACCTGTTACACCGACAGAAAGCGTGATTGAGGACGCTCCAGTTGGCGGTTGAGAGAAAAAGCAAATTGCAATCTGAATTCAACCAGGAGGAGCGCGAGGAGGGATTTGGGACACAAAACAACCCAGGTTGGAGAAAGCAGCCTTCCCACATTAGAGAGAGAAAGATATATCGGTCCTTATCCAACGTGGGCCCTGGTTTTTTTTCTTCTTTTTTTTTTTTTTTACAGTGTGACCTGTAAGCAGCTTTTCCCGGAGGAGGGGGAAATCGCCTGAATCTAACCGTTACACTACCCCCCCCCCCCAACCCTAATCAGATGTTTCGCCCTGTTTTCAGGCCCACAGTGTGTTATTTCAACCCCCCTCCTCCCCCTCCTCCTCTTCTTTCGAATCAGAAGGAGGAACTGGAGCTCACGGTGGAGATAAAGCCAGACTGTTGGCGCCATGGCGACCATCGCATGTTGCTTCTAAATGTGGACTCCAAGACGGCAACGGATGAGGCGGTGTCTGTATCGGTCTGTCCTCACTTTGTTTTTTTTGTGGTACTTTTTCGTATTCTGTAAAACTTTGCTCCAATATGACTCTCACATGAATATTTGCAACTTTATTGACTGGTAAAATGTTAACAGCTCCAATGTGGGATCCAGCATCTGCAATGGTCGCTTCTCTTAATACGACCTAAACAAAAGCTGGGGAGGGTTTGACCAAAATTGCGTCCGAGAACTGAGTGGCAGCCCCAAAAAAAAAACAGACTCACGGGTGCCAAACCTGCTCGATTGCCACGTTTTCAGCTGCCTGTCACTAACCTCAACCTCGCACCTCATTCGAGAACGAAGTTCAGGAAAGAAAAATGTCAAGAAAGTTGATTTAATCACCTTATAATAACATGTGAGAGATAAAAAGTACCGTATTTTCCACACTATAAGGCGCACCTAAAGACCTCCAATTTTCTCAAAAGCTGACAGTGCGCCTTATCATCCGGTGCGCCTTAAATATGGACCAATATTGAGCCACAACAGGTCTCGCAACTACGGTAAGCAGCCGCCGACTTCAAGCGCGCGGTTGATGCTGGGATATATGACTGCACGAGGCGGTGGCGACCGGGCAGCGCCAGCGTGAGCCAGCGGGTAGTTCCCCTGCAGCCGGGCCGGCGGCGAGGAGCCGGCGCCGCCGCCACTGCTGCCGCTGCCGCCCGTGGCCAGCCGGGGAGTGAGCAGTTCAAACTCAAGGCGATCATTCACGCAGTAGAACATAGGGGATAGAGCAGCAGCGAGAGAATTTAACATGAACGAATCAATGGTGCGCAAGTGGAGGAAGCAACAAGATGACCTGCGCCAAGTAAGGAAAACTGTTTATTCATGTTGGGAGTGAACGGACTTGTCAGAACGCTGGTTTGTCATCTATTAATAAAGTTTGACTGACCTATCTGACTGTTTTGTTGACATTCCCTTCTAATGGATGCATAAAGTAACCCC
>JASSRZ010001046.1:0-11097 GCA_032164315.1 Malacoctenus gilli
AGCCCGTCTACACACACACACACACACACACACACACACACACACACACACACACACACACACACACACAGAGTGGTGAGTTTATCTACTAAAAACAGTCGTTTATCATCAACATGGACAAAATAAACAGTGTTCAAGGCTATTATGGAAGCAAAATGATAAATGTGTGTGTAAATATATTTTGTTGTGTGTAATAATATTTGAATGTGCAAACTTAGATTTGAACCGACAAAATTGTTAGTGCGATTCTAAATATGTACGTCTGAAATATTTTACAGACACAAATAAATGTGTGTCGAGTGGCTGTTTGCACTGAGGTTTGTGCGTTGTTTCCTTTGCCCTAAGTGTGAACTGAAAGGCTCACTTCGTGTGTTTGAACACAGCACGACCACAGAGCTCAGACTTCCTGTTATAAAGCTCACGCTTCGTGGAGCACAGTCCAGATCAAATGGCGCGAGAATGAACCTGCCAGTCTACAGCTGGGGCACAGAAAACCCAAACAACAGCTGCTGACTGTCCTCGCAAATGACGCACAGGTTGCATGATGCACACTCAGCAATCAATACACGCATACAGTGAGACAGATGAACCCACAAACTGCATCTGTTATTGTATGTAATGTGTTGTGTGTGGGGTGAACACACCTTCATCCAGTTTGCTATGGTAGATAAACCCATAGAATATAAAGCTTTCCAAAACATCTTCTATTGACTGTGGCGCACAGACCTACCGTGGTGTAGTAAATGATGACGTCATTGCTGGTCATGTTGCCGTGGAGCATGTGTTCTTTCAGGTGCTGGATGAGCGTCCCCTACAGAGACACAGAGAGGCTGCGTGAGGACGGCGCCGAGGCAGCGAATCAGGACATCAGCGCCTTCGTCACCACGGTCGCGGCAGGTTTTGCTCGTGCGAGATGATGTGAAAACGCTGTTGCGCCTTTACATTTTGCAAGATTCAAGAGTCTACGTCCGGCACTTCCTCTCCAAATTTAGGATAATTGGGAGAAGTGACTTCTCCAACCTCCCATCACGGTTCGGAAAGTTGCCGGTCGAGATTATGTGCTGAAGGAAGTGTGTGCATGCGTGTGTGTCCAAGCTCATCCTTTGCTTACTCTCTCTCTCTCTTTGTCACACACATACACAAACACACACAGACACAGAGCACCTGCTTGTGAGTGTGTGTGTGTGTGTGTGTGTGTGTGTGCTTCTGATCTCTGGCAGGACTGGGCCCTCCGTGGACATCCTCCGGTGCGTGCCATCTTGCCATGGACAGCATGTTAACAGAGCCGTAACAAAGCAGAACGCCACGACAGCGCTGGGGCTAATTGGCTGAGCGGGGGAGGACTGAGGCGTCACCGGGCAAAATGTTTTCACCGACATATTACTGTCCAATTATCGAGCGTGTGTATGTGTATGTGTGTATATATGTGTGTGTGTGTGCGTGGAGTGGACTTTTGGAGGGATTTAGATGGGGACGAGGGGACAGGACCGATGAGGGAAGGGGGGGGGGGGTAAAAGGATGCCAAGTAGGGAGAGAAGAGAAATGGAAAAAGAAGGGAGAGAGCAGAAGAGGAAAAGCCTTTTTATTTTTAGATGGCGACTGTTTGAGCTCCCAAAGAGCAGGGATCATTTTGACATTACATGTTCCGCCGCTCCCTCAGATGTGGCGCGAAGCGGGAAAATGTCATTCCTTTGCTCTCATGGGAGCAAATAACCTTTGGAAGATCTGCCGATGGGAGTCTGCTGCCATCTTGTGGTCGCAACTAGAACAGCGCGAACCGAGGGGCCTTTTGTTTTACGACTGGCGAGGAAGTACTTCTAATTAAACCATCGCTCAACCTGCCACCTCGGAAGCGCACCTACAACGATCGAAGTAGGAGGGAATCTGAAGGAAGGAGTCCTTAAGAGAAGTATTTGGGTGTCGAGCTATTTTGGCGACATCAGACAGTCACGTTACAAAAATCAGCCGTCTATGAAAGAGTGACGATATTGAAAAATAGAACTTTTGAGTGTTGCATCTATTTATCTCGTCTCCTGATTCAGCTCTCGGAGTCAGGGGCCGAAATCTCAAACGAGCTTCAATGAGCTCGTCTCCAAACACAATTTACATCTTTGAAGAAAGCTCGTCTGAAACGTGTCGATGAGGGATGCTCTGAAGGTTAATTGGTGGGACTTTTGGTCACCGGGTCCTGATCAAAGTCTCCACCAATAAGCCTTGTGAACATCTTAAAGTGGCCCTATTTTACACATTTTGGATGTCTTTGTCTTCGTGTGCAAGTCCGCAATGACAGAAATTCATCAAGCTCTTTTTCCTCAAACGCCGTATTTCATCGTATCTCGATCGTATCTCGATCGTCTCCTTCAGCCCTAATAGACCCCCCTTAGAAACGAGCACAACCCCTACAAGATGCAGGACGCCTCTGATTGGTTAACTGCTGGTAGCAGTTATCGGGAGCGCGCCCATACGCCCAACGTAGAGAAGTTGTCCAATCACTGAGCCCCCCGGCGTCAGTGAAAAATTGGTGTGAAAAAAAACTCCCTGAAACAGACCGTTTCTACCACCATCGAAACTGAATGGAGAGGCAGGCTAGATATCTCGAACATGAGTTTATATGAAAAGAGGGGGCGCTTCTGACTTGTCTGAATGAGCTTTCAACACTATTACACTGTGAATAGCTGAAAAAAGTCGAAATAGCATAATAGGGCCCCTTTAAGGTAGCTCAACCCCCAAAAACCTAAATTTCCTAGGAATAAAGTTATGGACATGCACAATACCTCATTTTAAAGCTCTGACCGAGCTGAAAATTATTCAGCAATTTTTTTTTATACATATATGCAAATTAGATTCAAGATGGCCAACAATACCAGATATAACAGGAACTCGTTGAATTGCAATATCCTCAATACCAACATAGATTAAGTTATAAGCTTTGGAATCCTGGTAGATTAGGGTATTGTCCATGTCCTGAACTAAAGATAGATTGATATTCCAGTAAAAACATAATTCAAATGAATATTTCCTAATTTTATTAAATTCCACACCTAATTAAATATTCACACTTCTATGGCAGCTAGGATATTGTTTATTCAACGGGTGACCGACGCCTTTCTCAGCCTCCGCACACACACACGGGCCCCCCCGAAAACAGAAGGACAGGGAAAAAAATTTAAAAGCTTTTCCTGTCATTCTGTTTTTTGATCCTTTTGAAATGCTCAGCTGGATTTTCTAGGGAGGAAACGCGGCAGACTGACGATCGGGCTGGGCCGCGGCTCGGCCCTCTCGAGCTTCCGCGAACAGATGTGAGCCGTGCGTTTTGCACCTGCGTGCGCAACAGCCGTTTCAAACCCTGGTTGAGCGTTCCCGAAATATTAGATTTTAAAAACTGTAATCACGCTCGGAGTCAAGTGCGAAAAAAAAAAAAAACGACAGAGGAGGAAGCAGGGGGCCGATCAGCGATACCACAGCGAGAAGCTGCGCTCTTTGTTGTTCATTTGAAAAACAAGCAGCCGTTTGGGTCAAACGGGGCTTCTGCGCCAGCTCGGCTGACAAAACAACACAGCTTTGAAAGCAGAAGCGGCGGCGTCTCACCCCGGCCGAGTGGACCATGCACTTCGGTGCTCCCGTGGTGCCCGAAGAGTACATGATGAACAGGGGGTGACTGAAGGGAAGCTGCTCGAACTCCAGCTGAGGGAACTGGCCGGCCTCGCCGCGCCCCGACGCCAAGAAATCCTCCATGAACACGCTGGTGGAGAGAGAGGAGAGGAGACAATGAGACAACACGGAGAGGACACGGGGGGGGGGGACGCCAGAGGCATGTACCACCCAGCTGGACAGAGCCAACAACCCCGCTCCTTCCTGGTGCCGGCAATTCGACGAGCGTTCAAGAGCGCAAGAATCAGACGAAGTCTGATCTCACTTTGATCATTCATTTCTCAACTGCTTTTTTTGAAGTCGCACAAGAAAAAAAAATAAGGCTGAACGTCATATACAGCGTGCGTCATCCTATTCCTTTGAGATTCCAACATTCAATGCATAAATGTGTCAATAAGGAGATGTGGGGAAACCCTCAGAACGAGGCATTATTCCTGGAATCCCTCAAATCCCGGCAGCTCTGCCCGATTCGTTTATGTCTGTGAGGAGCCAAACACCAAACATCCCCCTGCACACGAAACCTCACTGAACGAGTTGATATTCAGATTCGTACCGGCGCTGAACTCGACTGCGAGTGTCTGAGTAAGTGGAGCCAGACAACAGGGAGGAATCCTGCATATGTTAATCTGGCTTTGTAGTCCAGACTTCAGATCTGGTGTCTTTGTCTGCGCGCGTGTGTGTGTCTGAGACTTTGGTTTTTTTTGACATGAAAACACCTGCATCAAAAAAGACACACACGTATATATTCTATACACACACAAAAATACACAGACACACAGAGACATGCAGGGGCACGCAGAGACACGCAGGGACACACAGGGACACACAGGGAGATGCAGGGACACGCAGGGACACGCAGGGACACGCAGGGACACACACACACCTGTTGGGGATCCTGGAGAGGTCGGTCTCGTGCCTGGTGCGAGCGTACGGGATCACAACCACTTTCTGCAAGTCTGGCAGACCTGAAGAATTGACACATAATAGCTGATGCATTCAGGGTCTTTCCACGAAAACATCAGAATTAAAAGGTAGAGGGCGGATCTATTAGGGCGACACCTTCAGGAGCACCTTTTGGCAGGAAGTCAGGGTTGCCCTTGTTTTTAACATAGCAAATTTGAAGCATCCATTCTGGATCTTCTCGAAATGATGTTGCCTCACTCAAGAAGTGAATCATGTAACTCAGTTTTCCTGAAAATAACATGACAAATAACGTGTCCCACAGACAGCAACACGAACCTCAGCTTGTATCCAGCTGCTGTGATAAGCATTAGCAGCTTTAACGTTGATGCTGCTTCTTTACAATCCCATCTGTGTCTTTGAGGAAGTGCTGACAATCAGTTTAAAGAGCATTTCCCTCCAACTAATTCATGTACTTCGGCTCAATTTATTGAGTCTCTCAGTTTGATCACAACAAAGACAAAAAGCATCAAATATGTGCTGACAGACACTGATTTTCAGTTTATACTTATGATGTTTTAGAGTCTATCACAAAGAAAAAGGAACCAAATCATTTTTTTTTCCAACTTTCCAGACCCATCTTGGCAACAGTCCTGAAGCCCAGTCAGGGTTGGCCTTCCCGGGGTCAAAGTGAGCGCGCGCACCTTTCACGACGCTGGTCAGCTTCTCCATGTGGTCGTGCGTCTTGCCGTTGTAAACGACGGCAGCGACCGAGAAGATCAGCTTGGGCTGGATCTGAGAGAACCTGTCGAGGACGCCCTGAGGACAAGGAAGAGAGAGAATTCACACCAAAGAGCACGGCTGCAGAGGTACATTCGACGATTTCAGAGGCGTCAAGTATCAAGACAGACACCAAGAGTTGTTTGCCGTCTTTCTGCCAGAAAAATAACGCTTGTTTGTAGCCCTTTTGCTTCTTATCTTTAATCAGCAAATGAAATATGGAAAATGAAGCAGATATATTAATGATCAGAATGACTCATAATGTACACCAGAAGAGTGGTTGTAATTCTCTGATCTGCCAGAAGAGGGAGTGAGACGCAAAGAACACAGAGGCGGAGAAGACAAAAGAGCCTTTTGGTGAGACACGCTGTGGGATGAAGTCATTCTGTGGGGAGGCGTGATGAACAGCTCGGCGCAGCTCGGTACAACGACACAGAGTGTTCGGTCTCGGCACCACGGCGGCGACATCAGCTACGTCTGAAGCCGCGGATCTGACAAGCGCCGATTAGTTCTTGGGAAATGAGTTCCTAATTAGACACCCCCCCCCCTCCCTCGGGTGGCCTCCTCCTGCAGCTGCTGAATAGCAAGCAGACAAACATGCTCAGAAGCGCCGTCTGAGGCAACTTCACACAGGAGCGGACGGGGACTCGGTTGTCGGGACTGTAAAAAAAGGAAACGCGGCCGCGTTCTTACGTTGACTCCGAAGTCGACGGACGTGGAGCTCCAGATGGCGCCGATGCTCGCCGCAGCCAACATGGCTTCCACTGCGTAAATACCATTGGGCAGGTAACCTGGCGACAGCGGAGAGGGGGAAAACACACGGGTTCAACACACCGCCTGGAACCGATCAAGATCCTGGGGAGTTTTATTGACTCTAGTGAAGAGTACGTTGTGAAAGATCTTATAATTTAGTATGAAACAGGCTTTCAGTTCGTTACGGTTAGGAAAAGTAGATCGAGTGACGAGAGCGTCCAGTGTTGGTGGAGGAAGTTTTTCAACAAATCAGAGCATCCATAGCAAAAAAAACCTTAAAGTGGCCCTATTTTACATATTTTGAATGTCTTTGTCTTCTTAATCAAGTCCACAATGACAGAAATTCATCAAGCTCTTTTTCTCAAACACCGTATTTCATCATATCTCAATCGTCTCCTTCAGCCCTAATGAACCCCCCTTTAGAAAAACAAGGAGAATGAGGCTCTTCCACATTAAGCCACACCCCTACAAGATGCAGGACACCTCTGATTGGTTAACTGCTGGTAGCAGTTGTCGGGAGTGCGCCCATACGCCGGGCGTAGAGAAGTTGTCCAATCACTGAGCCCCCCCGCCCCTTGTGACATCAGTGAAAAACTGATGTGAAAAAAACTCCCTGAAACAGACTGTTTCTTCCACCATCGAAACTGAATGGAGTGGCATGCCAGATATCTCAAAACATGAGTTGATGTGAAAGGAGGGGGCGCTGCTCACTTGTCTGAATGAGCTTTCAACACTGTTACACTGTGAATAGCTGGAAAACGTCGAAATAGCATAATAGGGCTCCTTTAATTTGCTAGGAAAAAAGCACATTATGAGCATTTATTCATCACGAACTCAACACTGTGTAAAAACAGCAGCAAAAGAACTGAGCTGAAGATGGTGAGACCTCAGAGGAGGTCCAGCAGACTGGTGGCAGGGCAGCATTTGGCCAGCAGGTCGCTGGATCCGGTGTCCAGGCCTTCGAGGGATCATGATGCAGGAAAGAAATAAGCGACTGCTTGTTTTGACCCTTCATCGCAGCTCCTGTGACCTCCCTGCTCTGAGTATGTGTGGTCCAGTTTCACACCAACAGGAGCAGTTCAAGCGGAGAGTAAACGAAACACACGGAACATCTGCCGCCTCGGCGAAAAGCACCTCCTTCTTTGATTGTGTTGAATAAAAATGCCGTCATAAACATCAGCAACACTTAGAAACGAAAGAAATCATTTTTTATGTTGAAGCGATTTAGGATAATATATTTCTCCTTGTGTTTTGCGCCTTCTGGTAAACCTGCTCGATGTCACAAACCAAAGCGTTGTTTGACACATCTGTCCGAGACAGTCCTCAGTGCACCCAGTTAGTCAATCAGCACACAATATGAAATTCGCCTGTTAAGGGGAGCAACTCGATCCTGAGTGTTATATTTTAGTGGCACCAGCGCCAGATAGGGAACTGCAGTGAAGCCTAAACAACTCAAAGAGAGTCTTGAATGTGGCCAGGGGACAAAAAAAAAAAGCTGCAAAAGCAACGAGACATTTTCATTCAGAACGACATTGCGGCTCAAACTGTCATTGGAACAAACAGCCCGGTTGAAAACTCGCATTATAACCCTTTAATGTGACTTGACTGATCCAGGTGATTAGGAGGGACCGAAGAGGGCGGGAGGGAAGACAGGTAGCAAAGACGGGCGAAGAATAAACAGACAAATCCCTCGTTATAACGAGCAGGGCTGAGATCATAGCTGCCGCCTCGCGCTGATTCATTCCTCAGTCAATATTGTAAAGCACGCCCAAGGGTGCGGGGAGGCGTTTTCCGCGCTCGTCGGATAAAGATGACCGCGGAAGCGAGAGAGCCGAGAACTCGTGGAGAAAGTAAACGCCGCAAAAATACGAGAAATTTGATTACACCTAGAACGGCCGGCTTGTGTCGACTGTTCACTTCAGGTCTAACACTAACCAAGAAAAATACAATCTGTTCTCAACTCGATCAACAGAAAAATGTTTGGAAACTGCTGAACTGTTAGAATAAGTAAACAAATGAATACATGGATATATTTTAACTGTAACAATACAAATGAGAATAATAGTTTCCTACATTTGATTAGTTTGTTCTTGTGTCTCTTCTAATTTATGCGACTGAAATGTGTGTCTGAATGTTTGTGTGCATTTAATCGGTTTTAAAAGATGTTGCGTTGTCCAGACGATCAGTCAGTAACTGTCACGTCCCCATCTCAAGACAGACATTTTTTTTCCCATTCCAGGAAATGAAAAACAGTTGAATGTGTCTGAACCACTCGATGTGGAGCACCAAAACTCAGGCTATCTATCTTTATAGCAGAGCTGGACAATAGACATGTATCTAATCTCAGGTCATAAACCCGCTGTCCAAACTGGCCGGTCCGTCTGATCGAAGGCAAACCGGTTGGTCGTCGGCTCGTGAACGGTGACTCACCGGGCCTCCGTGGCCACTCCGCCGTAACCAGGAAGCACATCCTCGTCGGGTGGCGTCATTGGTTTACAGACGCCGGCCAGTAACTCATAAACGCTTGTCACCGTCGCGAGTCCTAATCTTTTAACGACTTGTCTGAATGTCTCTGTTGCCACTGAAGTTATGACGGATGGATGCGGCTCGTCTGATCCCGACAGTCTCTGAACTGAAATGCATTTTTGCCGGAGCAGGTGTAACTTCTACTTTTCAGTTCGACGCTCATGTCACTGAGCTGCTATGTCACCGATCAGTTGAGAGTCCTTTTTGATTTTTTTTTTGTGGCCTGCCCATAACGTTCGACAATCTCGACGCAGAACTATAGTGCCTGGATGTGCCATTTCTCATCTCAGGGTGTCGGACACTTTCATGAGAATGTTCCACCCACAAGCCCAACCCCCCACCCACCCCCCGAAAACTCCATGTAACAAGTTTACGGCATCTTATTACCTCAAACGCGGCATTGCCTGGGTTTGTGTTTGAATGGCACACAGCCGATATGAAAGTCCCTCCTGACCAATGATGGTGTGAGCCAGAGACGGGCTCTTTCACAGGGTGGGAGATCATGCAGGAGCTGATAAAACCCGGGAGAATATCAATGACACTAAAATGTGCAGGAATAAAGAAGAGTGTGCGCGTCTGTGCGCGCATGTGTGCGTTTGTGCCGGTAAAAGCATGGCTGCGCTAATCAGCTAAGTGCTCGTATATCTCCCCGATCTCAGACACTAACTGGAGGCTTCAGCATCGACCTGGGGACAAGGACATCTCTGAATGTCCCACAGGCGTCTCTGCATACAGAAGGAGGTTCCTGCTCTGAAATGTGGGGAAAGCTGGGGGGGGGGTTGTTGTGCCACAGCCGAGTTTTTCTGTCTCGCTTCCCTCTGAAGACGTCTCTCCTTCCTCGTCTCCCTAACCAGATTCCCACTGAGCCCACTAACTCATTAAGCTAATGGATTTTCCCCACCCACTCACCCACCCACACACACACACACACACACACACTTACACACACACACACACACACACACACGCATCGTATCCAACTGTGGTGGTTAGGACCCGATACCACTGAGAACAGTCAGTCAGAAAAAACAGGAAAAACAAACAAAACACTGAAGAAAAGCAGGACTCAGCAGTCCAGAAACTAAACAGCAGAATAACATGCACACATCAGTCTGACAGAAAAAGTTAAGATTTACACTGTATAGATGATTTCCATTAAAAAAAAAAACACACTCTTGATTCATAACTGTATTCCTACGCACGCCAAAGATATCAATTAAGTTTTAATTATTTATGTTGAAGCTGTAAACATTCAAAATTACATTCAGAAAACTGACTACGAGATCTGGAAGTTGAAAAATTATCGAGAAACTGGATTCAAAAATTCCAAGCAGGCACAAAAACATAGTGTGAGGTGAGATGTGCAGCACAGTTCCTTCACACTCGCTCGACGCTCGACTGTATCAATGTGTTTCACCAGGAAGTGTCAAAGAAACATATTCACCCTCGGCTTCCACCCCCCCCCCCACCCCCCCTTGAACAAACATGAGATTTCGAACCATGAAGGCCAACATTCAGGAGGAGGTGGACTCGCCCGGAGTCCACCAGCTCAATTCAAGCGCCAGCTGAGCAACTGCAGCAAGTTGTAGGAAGAAAGAACGGAGAGGCGAAGAGAATCGAAAGAACGCGAGTTCATTTGGTCGGAAGCCATCGCCCTGTAATCCAGGCGGGAACTCACCCACAACCCTGTCTCCGGTCTGAATGCCCATCTTCCTCATGGCCGCCGCAAACAGAGCCACGTCGCGCCGCAGCTCCCGAAACGTCACCTTCACGATCTCCTCGTCGGCCTCTCCTGTTGGTCAAAAAATAGCGGCAAACATGAGTTCAAAAATACAAAACTGATTTCTGTAGTAAGACAATGCTGAGTTGGTAATACATCTTACACTGCAGGAGAGCCTCTTTGTTTCCCTATTAAACGAAGGAACATCCCTTCGGTGCACGAGCAGTCGAAAAGGGTAATCAAGTTGTGTGTGTGTGTCACAAAAATGCTTCATGTACACAAATCACACCCAACATATTACTACGTTTATTGTGTTGAGCACCTGTTGCTCAAAACAAATCACCACCAACACTGCTCATGCTCCAAATGTACCTTAGTGCACACTGTCAAGATCCACTGAAAGAGAGAGAGAGACAGAGAGGAGAGATCGAAACAGACAGACAGACAGACAGACAGACAGACAGACAGAGCGACAGAGCGACAGAGAGAGACAGAGACAGAGAGACAAAGAGAGAGACAAAGAGAGAGACAGAGAGACAGAGACAGAGACAGAGACACTACAAGGTGGGTAACAGGAATAGCAGCCCGACAGAAAACATACTCCTATTCATCGAAGTAATACTTCCTGACGGTCACTGAGGCTCCGCAGCATCGTGACCAGTGGGCCCTCTCCTAATTGCATTGCATCTCCTAGAGTGTGTGTGTGTGTGTGTGTGTGTGTGTGTGTGTGTGTGTGTGTGTGTGTGTGTGTGTGTGTGTGTGTGTGT
>JASSRZ010001048.1:0-11093 GCA_032164315.1 Malacoctenus gilli
GTGTGTGTGTGTGTGTGTGTGTGTGTGTGTGTGTGTGTGTGTGTGTGTGTGTGTGTGTGTGTGTGTGTGTGTCCAGGTGACACACCTACACGTCTCTGGCAGTCAGGTAAACGTCTCCCTTGAACTGAAGACGGAGCGCCCGGACGATGGCCAGGCCAGTGCCCTTGTTGCTGCCTGTTACCACGGCGACCCTGGAGGTAAAAAGTGTGAATGAGCATCTACTTGTTTACGTGGCACCCTTTCAAACTAAAAGTCACGACGCTTCACAATTAAATGCACCAAAACTGAAGAAAGAAACGCACAAAAGACACAACTTCACTCTGAAGTTACTAAATGAAGTAACTCAACTTATTTTCTACATTTTTATAAACTATCACTTGAATTTATATGGTCTGTTTTAAAAAGTATTTAAAAACACAGTTTTTACTCCTTTTTAATATAATTTACTACTTCAGTTGCATTGCAAGTTGGCAGAAAAGTACACCAACAATTTCTCGGCGGCTCCTTCAGAGCAGCTGCTCTACTCCGAGCTCCTCCCAAGTGCCACACTGAATTGTCTCATTCAGGCTCGTCTGTTTCAGCTCTTTGCGATCGGGGCGGACGACATCTCTCGCGCGTCTCCGCGAAGAAACAGCGGAATTGCCGTTTTGCTCACAGTCAATTCAGATGGAAACAGATTTTCCGTCACTTCCAATTTATCTGGCGGAGCAGGGGGGAAAAAACGGAGCCCGACGCCGTTCGCCGTCAATTAAACATGGCACCAAAATATGCGAACATCCAAATCACGTTTCGCACCTCAAAGACGCGGCGTTTGTTCGCCATCGCTCCGTCAGAGATCTTCAGTCGTGGCGGCGGCGAAGTTCTCAGCAGGAGACGCTCCTCAGAAAGACGCTCGTCAGCACATGAAAGCGTCTGCCCTCGATTCACTCCGAAACGGCTGCGACGGCCCCGCGAGGGTCTCATCAACATCACTGTGTCACACACACACACACACTGAAGGAATACATAGGAACGCGTGTCGTAGCCGCTTCTTTTTCAGCTTTACGTTCCTGTCGGGACCTTTTGGGACGTTTTGTCACGTTATACGGCAGCGAAACGACCTCACGCTTGCGTGAAATTTCAGACAAAACAATTAAAGAATTTCCTCTATGTTGACTTTCAGTTTTTACAACCGTCGGCGTGAATCCAAGAAGAAACAAGAAATGGGTCAAAATCGAGAAAGACGAAGATTAGAACAAGACAGAAACATCGAGCTTAAGACCAAACAGAGACGAGGTCCCGGAGTCGTCGTGGTCCAAACCTGGACAGGACCAAAGGCTGCCTGGCGTCTTGTCGGAGGTTTGCGCTCTTCGAGTGCTTCTGGGGGTTTTTTTCGCTCAAAGACTCCAGCTGAAAACATTGATATAGTTTGTTTTTATCGCAGAAAAACAGCAAGAATTAATCAGGGAAACAGTCAAACACATGGTGCCAATCATCCAAAAAATTATGCATTGTAGAAATTAAAAAATGAATCTTGAATAGTAATGAATTATTAGAGCAAAACTGCGTATTCGGATCCTATTAAAACTCTTTTTGTCGTTCTTTAATGTTAAATGTTACTCTGACAGAATTAATCAATTTACTCACGAGAGGTGTTTTGTTGTTGTTGTTGTTGTTGTTGTTGTTGTTGTACCTTATCTTGTTGAGGATCACTGGTAGATAATTCAATGTTTTGTAAACTGAGATCGAGGTGCAGTTCCCAGTTTTATCCACCAGGTGGCAACAATCTTCCAACTCGAGTCCTGTTCAAACTTGTGTTGTGAGAGCCTCCTTCGTGTGTGTGTGTGTGTGTGTGTGTGTGTGTGTGTGTGTGTGTGTCCTGCTGATGCAGTAATTTTTCCTTCTCCGTCCGCTCCGCACGCTCAGAAGACGCTGGGCTCCATCCGATGTCAGCACGCCGTCCTTTCCATTACGGAGCGGCGGGAAGAGGACGGGGCCCGCGAGGACAGGTCTCCGAGGCGGACGCGCGGCCTTCCCGCCGAGCTGACAGATCGCCTCGCCTCAGCGCGGCCCCCGTGCCGCGGCCGCCGAGCGCAGGAAGGGACAGAGCGGCTGCATGGGCACAATTGTCGGAGAACAAAACGGCGCAGAAAGCAAGATTTCCGGCTTGTTGTCTTGCGTCTCAGGGCTGGAATTTCCTCTGTGACATTTAAACGTGGCATTTAATCTGACATTTAATCACTCACCCTTAGCCTTAACGTGGCACGAGCTAAATTCAAACATGAACCCGCATTTCTTGTCCCTCACAGATGGCAGGCGAAGCCGAAAGGCTCCCGACGCCTGCGTCGCGGTCGTCCGGGCGACGTCTGGCGCGCGCGGAGGTCGTCACCGGGGGTCTCCACCCTCACCTGAACCCGCCCGCCTCGCATGGCTCACCTTGTTTACCCCAAAAAATCTGATTACAGGCAACAGGCGGCCGGGAGAGAAAGCGAGCAGGACGAGCGTGTGGGGACCGCAGATGCAGCAGCGAGACGTGTTGAGATGCTGCACAGGTAGCGGCGGCGGCGTCCGCGGCGAGGCGTGACGCGCCGGTTTACTGGCATCTAGTGGCGGGAAGCGAGAACTGCAGTCGGAGCGTGAAGGAAGGCAAGTGGAGGATTACTGACTCCAGATGCAGGCGGGCGGGAGGAAGAAGCAGCAACTCTGGCAGAGCCGCAAATCTGTGTGTGTGTGTGTGTGTGTGTGTGTGTGTGTGTGTGTATTGATCCGTATACTTCTGGATCTGGCACACAGGCGCTTTAAAGTGATTTATTATTGCATGGTTTGTATTATTCTTGGGTGATATAGTCCATATTCAAAGGCTGGGGGCTCCAGGCCCGCTGTGCTTCGCTGGTTTCTCTCTGCACAGGTGTGGTTCGTGAGCGGGACGTGCTGCTTTACTGACACCTAGCGGCCACGAGGTGGAATTACGGCCACATTGACAGGCGAGTCTGAATCTGGTTCTTGTTTTGTGGGGGGGGGGGGTTAATTAAATGGATCCTGTTTGTTTGGAGGGGGCGTGGTTTAAAGTGACAGCAGCTGTACAAAAGCAGTGATGAAGTTCCAATTTTTCACCCTTTCATCTTGCTGTCGCAGGTGATGGAACCAGGAAATGTTTTCAGCCTCGTGCGTATAAATCCGACACTGACATGACCCCGCCCCTTTGACCTCTGCATTAAAACCGTCCAATCACAGACAAGCTCCACCAGACTGCGTCAGAAACAGGTCAGGATCGACTGACAGATTCTGGCGACTGAAGGAATCTCGAATAGTTCCGGTCAACAGAGGGTTAACTCTCGCTCTCTCTCCGAGGTCACGCTTCATTTCCTTCGGTGGTCTTGTTTGTCTTCTTGTTTTCCTCTCTTTATCTCGGAAGGAATTAATGACGGGACCCAACAGGAGCTCCTAAATTGGCCATCAGAGAGAGCGAGAGGCCAGATGGCGAATCTTCGGCCCTTTGAAGGTGTAGTGGGCTCAGTGGTGAGGCACTGATGAAGGAGGGGGGGGGGGCCGAGGGAGGGGGGGGTCCGTACTTCATTAATCTGAAGGGTCCCTTCAAAGTTTTTAGTTTTTATTGCCAGAATTGCTTCTTTCAATGAAGCTCGTGTGTCTGCAGAAGGATTCTGGTCCAAAAATGGAGCGTTTTGATTGCAAAGGAGGATTTTGAACAACCTGGCAACCCACAAACCTGCTTTTGGGGGTTATTTTGAAGATATTGGCGGTCGTTTGATGCAGGAGGACGCTGTCGTGTTTATCAGGCGTGCGGCGTGTTCACGGAGGCGGCGTGGAGCTTCAGGAGCGGCTCAGCGGCCGCCTGCCGTGCATTGATTTTCTGAAGGTTGGGTCACTTTCGGGCGGCGCGATCGTGCCCGTCTCACACCCGGTCCAGTTTCGAGTCCGTGTCTCGGAGAGACACCCCCCCGTGGCCACTCAAAGTTTTCGCCGCTCCTGCCAGCTGGTCTCATTTTCAGGCCTTGGGTCCGTTGGGGGGGGGGAACCCAGGCCACAAGGGGGGGGGGGGGTGTACAAACACCAGGTTCAAATGCAGGTGCTTCAACCAGCAACCAGCCACTTCACCATTAACTGGTCTGTTCCAGCAAAAGAGGAAAACCTCAGCATCACTGGCTATCACCATGGCAACCACAAGCATTTAACACACAGATGTAACTTCACTTTGTCTGATTTCACACAAAAAAAATTATCTGACTTAAACTTTGTTTTTAAGGTGATTTTTTTTTAATCAATTCAATTTTCATTTCGAATTTTTCCTTCATTTTTTAACTGAATATTTTTAGAATAGTAAGTATTTCACAAAACATTTACTCTCACTTTTCATTGAAAATAAAATTTTATATTTAGAATTTTTTAAATTTATAAATAAAATTTTATTTTAAAATTTTATGTAATATTTATTAGGTGACAGTCGTTTAATCAGGGTTTGAAAAGCTCTCAAAAAAAGAGAAATAACACAGTGACTCGGTTTCAACAGTTTACTGCAAAATTAAGTAGATTTTAATAAAAAATACTTTGGTTTTAGTCATTTTTTAATGAATTGTCTATAAATACTTCCCCATAATGCACTTACTGGTGTACAAAATTAGGGCGACACTGAGCATGCTCAGATTGGACGAGATCAGTTCAAGCTTGTTTCTGATTGGAGGATTTAAAAGTGAGTCTTTTTAGAAAAAAACGTCCCATCAGACGTTAGTTTGCGTCAACGTGAACGATACTGTTGTTTGTTGCATCACTCGTTGTGTTTGGTCATTGAAGTGCACGGTCATCGTTGGCGTGACGTGTCCCTCTGTCTCCCAGACGTCCCTCTGTCCCTCCGTCCCTCCCTGGATTAGTTTTATCAGACCACGTAATCGGAGCTTTGAGCTGGTCTGACAGGACCGCAGTTCCCGCGGTCACACATGGCGTCGACCCGCCGCCGCCACCGCCGCCTCACGCTCGGCTATTGACTCAAAGACTTAAAGCAGGCAGACGGAGCAGAGATAAAGCAGAATTACCGCGTGAAAACGCGCGTCCTTATCACGCCGCAAAACGCCGCAGAACCACCTGAGCGGGATCTCCTTCGGCCCCGCCGGCGTTTGTTTCATTCCAGCGCCGGAGGAAGATATCAGCGGCCGCGTTGGACGCGCCGCTTCACCCCAAAGCTTCCTGCCGGGATCCGAGCCGCGGGGATTAACCGGCAGACGAGTCACAGTTTCACTTCAGCTGCAGGGAAATAAGTGAAAGTGGAATTAAGGGGTCCTTTGTTCCCCCCCTCCGTGTGTCATTCATCCCAGCTGGCAAATAAATTAAAACAATAATGAAAACATCATGTTCTTGGCAACATGTGTGGGAATCTGGAGGGCTGCCGTCTGGGATTACACGCATATTACACGTGCTGAATACACCGAGCCAGCGAGGGATGTTTTCACTCCGCAGGAGGCGTCGAAAGGAGGAAGAAACGGGAGATTAAACCCTGCAGAATCAAACGTTGGATGCTACCGTTCCACTTCTGTTTTCACCCTCAGCTGCTGGACCAAAAAAACTAACTAACAAACCCACAAACTATGAATTAACTTCGTCAAACAGGTGAAGAAATTAGTGGAAACAAATGTAATCAGAAGAATTTAGCTTCGGTAAAGTTTTTAGGCTTTAGAAACTTCCTCCGCTTTACTATTACTGAAATGCAAACATGAACAAGCACTCGCAGAGCGCAAACCTCCGCCTCTATAAGGAGAAATCAAAGAAACGCCTCATTCAACATGGATTCTTTCTCAAAAAGCTCTTTTATTGCTTTTATTTCCTTGTGAAACATCAAAAAATATCATTTTCTTTATAAAAAAAACATTTTACGGAGTGTATGGTTGAAGCGTTCCCTTTTATTGTTAGCTGTTTTTGGTTTCTTTAGCTGTGTTTCCATGGCAACTTAGCAGTCGATCCGGTTGCCAGGCGAGGAGAGCGTTCTAATTTCGTGGCTTGGTCAGCTCGTTCGACGATTCGGTGAATTTCCTCACGGATTCTTTTCCTTCGACAGCGTTTCTCACCACGGCTGAACTTCCTTGTCGGACACCAACTTCCCATGAGGCTCGGCGGCTCCCGGCGGCAGCGTGGCCAGGTAGACCGGCGTGATGGCGCCCTCTGCCGGCGACTTGGGCGCCCTGGAGTCGGTCATGTCGGTGCGCACCCACCCCGGGCAGCAGGCGTTCAGCAGGATCTGGTTCACAGGCGAAACATGCGGAACGGTGAAGCGTCCAAACGCAGACAACATTTCGACGACTCGGGACGAAGATCGGATCTGTTACCCCGTCATTCGGACGCTCTTGGGACAAACGGCGAGCCAGGATCATGGACAGCACCTGAACACACCACGAAAACCAAGTCAGGCTCTGTGGATGTGGCGGTAAAGAGGCGTTGTCTTTTATTTTGAAGGGCCGGCGCGTGAACTCGCCGTCAGGCCCGTTTTGGAGATGCCGTAGGGCAGCTCCGGCCAGCCGGCCTGCTGGTGCTCGCCGCTCTTGGACTTGTCGACGAACTGCTGCATCAGCGCCACCAGCTCCTCCTCCGTGATGTCGTCGCTACGGAAACGCTCCTGCAGGGCGGGGACGCACTGGTTGAGGGCGCTGGAGCCGAGCATGCTGGAGACGTTCACGACACGCCCTGAAGAGAAGGTGGAGGAGGAGGAGGAGGAGGAGGAGGAGAAGAAGGAGAGGAGGAAGAAGAAGGAAGGAGGAGGAGGAGAAGAAGAAGAAGGAGAAGGAGGAGGGGGAGAAGAAGAAGAAGAGGAAGATAAAGAGGAGGAGGAGAAGAAGAAGAAGGAGGAGGAGGAGGAGGGGGAGAAGAAGAAGAAGAGGAAGATAAGGAGGAGGAGAAGAAGAAGAAGAGGAGGAAGAAGAAGGAAGGAGGAGGGGGAGAAGAAGAAGAAGAAAAGGGAGGAGGAGGGGGAGGAGGAGGAGAAGGAGAAGAAGAAGAAGAAGAAGAGGAAGAAGAAGGAGGCGGAGACAGAAAGTCCTCAGACTTTGAACTGTTTCCTGTCTACGTGACAGAAAGTGTCGCAGGAAGCTGCAGCATCAGCTCAGACGTTCAGCGCTGACGACACGCCGCACGCCATCCCGCCGCCCCGCACTCCTACCTCCCGCTTTCACCATCGGCAGGAAGTGAGTCAGCATGTCACGGGTGGCGAAGAAGTTTGTCTTGAGGGTCGTCTCCACTTGGTCGGCGAACGGAGACGGGTCGGAAGCTGCGAGGAAGAGGTCAGAGGTCACTTCCCCGGAAACGGCGGCCCGCTGCGAACACCGCTGACGTCCGCCGGACCTCACATTTAAGGTAAATCCCCGCGTTGTTGACGAGGACGTCCACGCCGCCGTAGGTCTTCTTGAAGAAGGCGGCGGCGGCTTCGATGCTGCGCACGTCGTTGATGTCCAGCTGGTGAAACTTTGGCGCCAGTCCCTCCGAGCTCAGGGACGCCACCACCTCCTGACCGCGACCTCTGCGGGACGAGCGGCAAGGGTTAATACGCTGCACTTTGTGTATGTGTGTGTGTGTGTGTGTGTGTGTGTGTCCAGGTGAGACACCTACCCGTCTCTGGCCGTCAGGTAGACGTCCCCCTGAAACTGTTTGCACAGCGCCTGGACGATGGCCAGGCCGATGCCTTTGTTGCTGCCCGTTACCACGGCGACCCTGGTAGACATGACTGTCCAGAGACAGAAGGGGGCGGAGCTTAAACACAATGAAGACACTGAATTAAATGATAAAAGCTGCGTAAACTGGTTCTGGATCAGGAGGCCTGGAATGTGCTGAGTCATGGAGCGAGTCCAAAAGTTGCTGAGTCAGTCGATTCACTCAGTCACCGTATTTTTATGTCCCGCTCAGTTTCACCAAGTCATCCTTTCTTTGACAGCTTTTGCTGACTTTGGCGATTTCGCCTCGTTACAAAATTTGCTGAGTCACTGTTGTCAACTGTTTCATTCAAGTCTGCTGAACCATCGCTCAAATCTCTCCGTTTTTCGGGTTTTTTTCTGTCACTTCCGGCACTTTACAAGTTTATTTATGTTGTTGTTTTGTTTATTTCTTTGGTATTATTCTGGAGGAACTTCAGTGTTATAAAGGGTGAAACTTACGCGTAAAAAGGGGAACAAAGAGTTACTCGTGATGGGAAGCTACAATTAATAATTCAAAGTACTTCTACTCCAGTAAAGGCGTAATGTTTCTACGTTTAGTCTTGTTTTTTTAGATTTAATTGCAAAAAAAAATCTAAACGACATGAAAGTAACTTTAGAAACCTGACGCAGGTTATTGAAAGTAATCACTACTAATATTAGTAATAATAAGCACTAAATATTTTTTCAATGCTATCAGAGTTTCCTCTTAATTGAAGACTTACCGGACACATGAAAGCCTGAGGATAGATTAATGTCGACAACTGTTTACATAGTGTTTACAGAGTGTTTACAGAGCTGCAGCTGTCCGTTGCAGCCCTCCGCATCAACCAAGTCGGTGTTGTTTTGTTCTCTAAAGAACAACAAAAATATCTGATAATTATCTGAGATTTTTACCGGAAAAGAAAACGTGATGAAACCGCGACAGTCTGAACTCGCATCTGCTTTGAAAACTTCGCTTCCGTTTTAACCCGAAACGGTCAAGGCGTAATTCGGCAGCCGCGATAATAATCAAAGCAAAAATAGTGAGATAAGATGGTGTTTTATCACCGTAAGCTACCTGACGAGGAGGTCAACTTGAGGGCGTCTTACGGGGAGCAGGAGTCGAGGAGGAGCTGCAGCAGGAGCGAGCCGGCGGTTGTGCAACGGAAGTGTCGACGTGCCGAGGGTCCATGAACGCAGCACCACTAGCCCCGCCCCCCCAACCCCCAAACTGTCAAATTACCCTGAAGACAACTTTATTCTCAGAAAACGCCATTAAACCGCACACAGGAAGGAAATAGTTGATTGTTATTGGTGTTTTAGGTTAATATTTACCAGAATTCACGATATTAAGTAGTTTGGATCAGATAGAGCACAAAAAATAGACTTTGTTGTGCAGTCAAAATAAAATTAAAACCTTTTTGTGGCATTTTACAGGGTGCGTTTTGCACGGATTACCTGAACAGCTCACTGGAACATGACTTGCTGATTTTGTGACTCATTGAACCTCTGATTGAACCTTGTTTTCTTTCTGGTGTTTGTTTAAAGTTTGTTCTCCTGGAGCCAGAATGGGCGGGCGTTGATCCGCAGCCACACGACTTGGTCCAGTTGGAGAGACGTTTGTTCAAGAGCAGCGATAACATCGACATCGATCATTTAACCTGCGCTCCACCATCTGTGACTCACGCTGGCTTTTGTGCCGTGGCCCCGCTCACTCAGCGTCCCTTTGTCGGAGCAGGATGTTTCCGTTTACAGTAGACGAGTGGCTGGTTCGCTCAGTTATTTTCCGTTGGAGCACCCCCAGATCGTCTCCGAGAAAGGCAGCAGAGTCACCGTGACGAGGCCAAGTACGCCGCTTGCAACGAAAACACGACGCAAAATCAGTTTCATGCAAATCCACGGCCCTTTTCTGGGGGTCTCTGGCGTCCCCCCTCAAAGGAGGGTCCTGGATGACAAGTTAGAGACCACAGAGGGAGTTCCTGCAGCCATTAATTCACTTGACCATTGAAGGACAGAAATCCCAAAAGATTCACATTTTATTTCCGATTTCACTGAATCTCATCGAGGCAAAAATCCAACATTTCATGTTGATTCCAGACATTTTTAGGGGGGAAGCAGTGCAAACGTATCGTCAAAAAAAGAAGAAATTCACGGATTTGTAAGAAAAATAGAGCGATGAGATGATGATCCCTTTAGAATGAAACCAGATTATTGTTGTTTTGGTGTAACAGCCGAGGCATCGGATCCTGATTCGCTCGGTTCCCTTTGACATCTTTCACCAGGCCTGAACCTGGCGGTCGGCCACAAACTTCCCGTGCGGCTCGGTGGCGCCGGGCGGCAGCAGGGCGAGGTACACGGGCGTGTCGGCGCCTTCGTCCGGCGACTTGGGGGCCTTGGGGCCGGCCATGTCGGTGCGCACCCACCCTGGACAGCAGGCGTTCAGCAGGATCTGAAAAGTACCAACAATATTTTACGTTGCATCGATCGAAACTTCCGCAGAGTTCAAGAAAAGCATTGTTGTGGTCGGTTACCGCGTCGTTTGGACGCTCCTTGGACAGACGGCGAGCCAGAACCATGGACAAAGTCTGAAGACACGAAACAAAGTCAGAAATTCTGGAAAAAAACGACTTCAGTTGGAGATTTTACTGCGTTGTCGCACCGTCAGTCCGGTTTTGGACACGCAGTACGCCGTCTCGGGCCAGCCGGCCTGCTTGTGCTCGTTGGTCTTGGTCTTGTCCACGAACTGCTCCATCATCGCCACCACCTCCTCCTCAGTGATGTCCTCGCTGCGGAAACGCGCCTGCAGGGCGGCGCTGCACTGTTTCAAGGCGTTGACGCCACCGACGCTGGAGACGTTCACCACGCGTCCTGAAACAGAAGAGAAACTTTTAGTTTTAAGTCTCTGGAGTACAAACACTGCCCCCCATGGTTTCCATTGGTACTGCAGTACAGAGTAAAAGCGTCCCCTGAGTACCTCCAGGTTTGATGATGGGCAGGAAGTGAGTCAGCATGTCTCTGGTGGCGAAGAAGTTGGTCTTGAGGGTCACCTTGGCCTGCACGTCAAACGGCGTCGTGTCCGCGACTGCGGAGGTCATTAGCGGAGGGTGAACTTGATTCAGCCTCAGAACAGGAGGCAACATGTCCGAGAAGTCGAGCTACCTTTGAACGCGATGGCGGCGTTGTTGATGAGGACGTCCACGCCGCCGTAGGTCTCCTTGAAGAAGGCGGCGGCGGCGGTGATGCTGCTCAGGTTGTCGATGTCCAGCTGGTGAAACTTTGGCTTCAGTCCCTCTGAGGTCAGAGACTCCACCGCTGCCTGACCGCGACCTCTGCGGGAGGAGCAGCAAGGGTTAATACGCTGCAGTATGCATGTGTGTGTGTGTGTGTGTGTGTGTGTGTGTGTGTGTGTGTGTGTGTGTGTGTGTGTGTGTCCAGGTGAGACACCTA
>JASSRZ010001049.1:0-11092 GCA_032164315.1 Malacoctenus gilli
GTGTGTGTGTGTGTGTGTGTGTGTGTGTGTGTGTGTGTGTGTGTGTGCGCGCGCGTGCGTGCGTGCGTGCGTGTGTGCGCGCACCGGGGGACGCTGAGGGGGACGGGGGCCTCCAGAAGTCCTCATAGTCCGGGGAGCGGCCGCACACGCTGCTCCCGCTACTCAGCGGCGATTTGGGGGAGAAGTCCGCCGCGTCGCCCGGATGGGAGTCCGGGGAGAGGCCGTAAGTGTCCACCGGAGAGTCGGCGTCGTCTTCCGGAAGCCTATCAGCCTCTGAAGGGGGGGGGGGGGGGTGGAGTTGGAGGGGACAGTCAGCGCCCAGGAGGTGCTTTTTGGTTTTGCTTGTTTTGACAAAGCAATTAAGTACAATTAATGGTGAGTGCTGAGGTCGGTATTAGAATAAAAAAAGTGGACTTTGTGGGTAAACGAAAAAAAGCGTTTAATGCATTAACAATTAAATAAAGAATTAACAATATACATAATAAAAAAACAACATCTCCGATATTTGACATAAGTCTGAGTATTAAATCCCGGTTAGTGTTTGCACAAAGTGCCGGGAAAAAAACTGTTAATATTAAAGGATTATACATTTATTTTCCTTTGCTTTTAGTTCTGTTGACGCTGCGATAAATTACACATTAAAAGTGTCAATATTTATTGAATCGTTCCAAAAATGTTGCTCAGAAAATAATACAAGTTTTTTTTCCCGATTTCTGGTCATTTTGATCCTTCTCTGCTTTGTTTAGGAAACCAATCTAGTTTGATGAGAATGAACAAACGATGCGTGGCGCTTACCTGAGCAGATCTGAGCCAGGATCGTGTCCAGCCGGCTGTAATCGTCCTCCGAAGTTCGGGGCTGGTGGTAACTGTGCGCCTTCTTACTCTTCACCAGGAACGAGCGCGGCATCTCTGCTGTGAGCGCGCACAAACAAACGAACAAACAGGCGACGGTGCCAGCGGATGAGTCTGACGGTCGGGGATGAGATAGTCCAAAATGCGGCGCAGAGCGGGTCCCTCCCGTGCGCGCCGCGGTGCCTTTCTGCGCTCTGAGCGGAGCCGCCGGTCCCGAGCGCTCTATCGCTTCGACCTGATGCCGCGAGCATGCGCAAAGCCGCACAGGCCCGTCTGCCAGGTGTCTTGTGCGGGCAGGTGCTCGAACAACCAACCAATCAAAAAAACCAACCCCCCACCCCCTCCTCCCACCTTCACTAGCACAGAATCGTGACCGCTTGGCAAAGGGTCGACAGCGCAGTTTAGCTTCGGTTCCAGGCACGTGGAAATAAGAGGTAAATAATTCTATTGCAGCCTTTATCTCGTTGCTAAACTCTGCCCACCCCCTCACCCCCCTCCCTCCTATCTCCTCTCTCCTCCTCCTCGTGGCAAGCAGGAGGAGTGATCCGCGCCTCTTATCTCCCGCTTTGCTCAATGTTTGGAAATAAAAGGAAGCCGCCAGGAGGTGCACCGCGGGGTGTCCGCCGCCGCACGGACAGATAAATAGACGCATGTGTGTAAATGTGTGTGTGTGTGGGGGGGGGGGGGGCATCTGCAGACCGGTTGTCCCATTGGAACAGCATGATTCGTAGGGATTCGGGCCTTTGAACGTAACCGGGAGCAGCAGCAGCAGGGCCGGGAAACCGTCGGGGTCCCGCACGCACGGCTGACTGACCGTCCTTGTCTCTCGCGCCTGCTGCGACAGTCTCGCGTTACTCCGAGCATCCTCGGAAGTAACTTTGAGGAATGTAACTATTCGATTTGCGCGGCGGATTAAAAGCAGCTGTTTGTGCGTCTCTCGGAACGTGCGCCACGGCGCGCGCCATCCTGCAATATCAAACCCACACAGCAAACACCTACGATTTGATTTGTACCAATCAGGGTGTTTGTTTTTTGTTACTGACATTTTGATTTCATTCAGTTTCAGCTCTGCAGATATTTGAGCGCGTGGCAATAAAACCACAGGAGCAGCTTCACACTCGCAAGTAAATGGTCACGCAGCGCAGATAAAAGATGTCAGTAAACTGACTCAGAGATTTATAACGCTAATAAAAAATAACGATAACGTGTTGTCACGCTGTTATCAGTGAATTAAAAAGCAGGAAATCAAAGGCCGCGTGTCACGGCTCGATTAGAAGCGTCACCTCGGAGACATCCGGACATGAAGATACCAAGATATAGGCCGAGCCGATAAACGCAGCTGCGGCGTCGGCTACAGCAGGGCCGGGAGCCCGGGAGCTGCAACATTACACAATCTGACATCGAGATTGGAATATGTTAGAAAAATGAATGCGAAGGATTTTGAGTGCCTGTGCGATGATTTGTAGTAAAATCTCTGCAAATTGTTCTTTTATTCTAAGATTACTCCCGATGAATGTGAACAACTTTCTGGAAAAAAATAAATATCTTTTTATTATTGTTATTTATTGCGACTTAGTATTCCAAGATCTCAGTGGGCAGCAACTTTGACTGTGGCAGGAACTTTTTATTATCGTGCACACAAATAAAATGCGCAAAATGTAGCCTTCCTTGATTACAACTGTGTGGTGTAAACTGTTAGAGGCTAATGATTGTCTAGGTTTTCGAAAAACATTTCTGGAAATTCAAACGGACCATTTTACCATTATTGCTCAAATGATCTAAATCGCATCTTAGTGGTCGACTAACCAGAAGCTGCTCCCCGCACGCGGCGCGCGGCGGTCGACCTGCCCTCACTGCGCATGTCCCCCGATCAGCATCTAATCCAGCGGTCACCTCCGCCAGCTGGAACATCACGAACCTGGAGAACGTATCGGCGGCAGCGGCGGTGCTCCTGGTGCACCGCGGTTTCACAGTTCCGAGCTGAATCTCCGCTGCGACTCCGCTCCGCGAGCCACCAGTCACTTCCTGAAATCAAGCGCTCCACCTGAGGAAGGACGACCCGCGGCGGGCGGCAGCCAAACACAAGCCAGGAGGACAACTCGTTTTTTTTCTCTCTTTTCTTTAATTTATTGTGAACCCATCACTCTCTCTCTCTCACACAAACACACACGCATTCTCTCTCCCTCACACACACACTCACACAAATCTCATTTAGTTTCCAGAATGTGCTGACCGCTCCAATAGTGTTGCCATGTGTCCTTTACTGCACCGCAGACTCAAACAAAAAAAAGTGCAGATGTGTTCCTCCCATTAAAACTTCAGAGGGACATCATCATCAAAGTCACAATCGCTTCATCACAGGCGAGCCTGGCAGGTTCTCTCACAGGAGTTCATGTTCATTATACTGACATCAGTGAAGTCGTACACATCCAGGTCCTCCCGTGTGAAATGGAGTGGGACTGGCTTGAGGGTGTTAGGGTGGGGTGGGGAGAGTTGGGGGAAGTGATGAGCACACTTTGCTTTGGTTTAACGCAACAGTTCCTGATTTCTGTCCAGACTGACTGGGGCGGGGTGTCCTCCCCTCTCCCACTGCTGTCCATTAGTGTGCAAACACGTAGTCCGAGGAAATACTAGCCGTCAGTGGACCTTCTCGAAACAAAGCCGGCGCAGGAGCGACGCGTCCCCGCTCTGAAAGCAGCCAGCTGAAGGCTTCTGGTGAACTGAGACGAGTTGACGCTTCAAACCAGGAGTTCACTTGGGTCAATAAAACAGAACTCATCTTTAAAGGGGAGCCGTCATGCTTGTCTTCAGCTATGCTGCAAATGTGTGTGGGGGGAGTGTCATAATGATGTGAATTTAGTGTTTAGACATTAGATGACGATATCCTCATATGGTCATATCCTTCAAGCACAACAGAAGCCGGTACAGAGAGGAGGCTGGTGTCCAATTACAAGCCCTTGATTGGTGGGGTTTAGGCCTTCTGGAAGCTGACCAATGAGAAAAGTGGAGGTTCAGAAATGCATGAGGGCTCCCCTTTAACACAACAAACTATGTCCCTTTGTTTCCAAATCAACTGTACAATACAGCATCAGATATGCAATATACATTTTTTTTCAAGTTCAAAAGCCAAAAGAAAAACATAACACACATTTACATATCTACATGTGTGCACGTCACGTTGACCTCGTGATACAGCGACCCCTGGTGGAAGGCGTGCGACATGCACTCTGTAAGGCCAAAACACTCATCCAGTCACTGCGTTGATACCAGGCTCCGAGCAGAAGCATACAAATAGATTTATATATACAAACACACTCACACTCACTCACACACAGCAGTGCCTCTGCAGGATAGAGGCATGGTAGTAACGGCATCAGTACGTCTCATGTTTATTTATAAAAGGCTTTAAAAGTATAAAAAAAAACCTGTAGGATGACGCATGTGATGGAGAGTAAAATGTATTTATTGCACAGTCTCTTTCCTCTCTGTGTTGTACCTGCAGGAGGAGTCAGGAGTGACTGACGGGCAAACTCTCCCTCCTCCTCCTCCTCTTCCTCCTCCTCTTCCCCCTGGTGTGACAGTTTGATAGGCTCCATAATTCATTCTCTGCGTCCAGGAGGAAGCAAACAAGAAATGGAGGTGAATCAAACTAAATGAGTGGCTCTCATGATATGAACTGATGACTGTCATGCTCCATGTCCGCAGTCGTCCACTGAAACGCCCCCCCCCCCCCATCCCCCTTTCTGTTTGGGAGCGCTCTGAAGTCTTCATTCTCACACAGAGGTGGACTTGCTGTTGCCGCTCTGCGGCACAGTCAGCCGCAGGGCCTCCCCGTCCACCTCCTCCTCTTCGTCCTCCTCCTCCTCCTCGCTGTCGGTGACCCTGAGGTTGGGGCGCAGTTTGACACGGCCGGCGCTACCTATGATGCGGGGCGGGTCCAGGAGGGTGGGCTTCTTGGTGGCCGCATCGTCGTCGTCTTCGTCGTCGTCGGAGGACTGGTACGACTTGGCCTGCCCGGCGTAGTGGTTGACGATGTGAATCCCATCAAAGGAGTCAAAGGTGACCTGGTTGGGCTTCTGTCCCTTTAAGCAACAGATCTGTGAAGGAAAGCGGGAGGAGCTTATGGAAGAGCAACTCAGGACCGTTCAAACACACTCGGCATCCATTTTTGTTCATAAACTGGATTTTCCCGTCGCTTCATCCCTCAAACAAGACTGTGTTTGGACACATGAACTGTCTGAACTTCTGAGGACATCAACACCGACCAAATGCTGTCCGACATGCAGGGATGAGCCAAACCAAGTGCGCACAGAAGGGAACACTGCGATGAGGTGAGCTCGGTCCATCCTGCACAAAGTCATCTGCTCTTTTATTCTGAAATCCAGGCAATATAATGATCAAAACTGGGAAGCACGGAAGCTCATTTATTGATCACTCTTCCTATTGTGCAGAATGGACCCGGGACAGGACTTTTGTTTGATGTGTAAGTGATGATGAGTTCCGGGGTAACAACAGTGTGAGACAGCAGCTTTCTGCATCAAAATCCAGGGAAGCAACTGTCAATCAAAGTGAGAGTTGAGGAATGCAAACTATAACATCTCACATATGCTAAACAGCTGGACACCACAGCTGGAATTAGTAGGCCCAGAACATCATCAGCTCCTATCCGCCAGAAGCAGCTGTAAGAGACAGCCAGCTTCAACATGTGGACTTTATTCTGAAGTTTTGGACTATTTGGCACAATATTTATTCACAGTCTTGGCCAGTTATCCTATCACAGGGTCCGTGTTGCTAGCGCTCCTTTGTGCTGCCTTTAGGTGAACCGTTTACAACCTTTACATATCCTCATCCTTTGACTGACATTTAGATTATAAGTACCATGTTTTAACACTTCTTTAAATCCTCTCTCTTTCAATTGTTTCACATTCAAATGTGCATTGCTCATTTTGACCTCATTCAATGCATCTATGACTTCTGATTTTATGTTTTGTAATCCCCCATTGTAAAAGCTGCTGTTTTCCAACCACATGTGAAAAATTGAACTGTACGAGTTTATACTTCATCTTGAAGATAGAAGAGTATAAACTGATTTCATTATGTCATTTGTTGAACAAGATCCTCCCTGAGATTGTCTGCAGAAGCTTTAAGGACCGTCTCGTCACACTGATTCATGTAGAGCTGGGTGGGTGGGTGGGGGGATGTCAAGAAGGTTTCACCAACAGGTTGCACAGAAAGACGTGGGAGCTACGAATAACTCACCTTGGTCAGCCTGCCAGGCAGCAGACAGACATGTAGGAAGAGATGCATTCAGAAAACAAGTGGGCAACGCGCTGCATTTAAAAGGCTTAAAGCCTACAGTTCTTCACACCTGTCTAAACTTAGCGACCTGCTACCTTCCTGTCGCCGCCGTGCAGAGGAAACTGTGATCTGATCAACCTTCGACCAGGCTGCAGTCACAATTTCCAGCAATACGATGCATGTTGTCAGTCGAACCGTGAAGCGGGAGCATGTAGGGGACTTTCAGATCGGCTCAGCTCAGACACGCCAGCTCACGTCTCTCATAGCAGACCACCACTCGGGCCAAATGATGACAAGAAGCAAACACCTGACGGGAAACTTTGCTGTTTTGTTTTCCCCCAAACAAGCCTCAGGTCAGAGTCGGCCAGAGGTCAAACAAAGACTGAAGGAGGCCCTTTCCAAAAAATCGTCTCATGTCACTGTTTAGCCTCATCACGTTTCTTCTCTCTGGTTCACGAACCCTCAACACCAGGACGCTCTGTTTATGATGGCTTTACAGCAACTCCGCACAGGAAGTCCCTGGGTGTAGTTAACACTTCTGCTAATCTGCTAGCCTCAAAGTCAACCCATATTTGAGGGGAGGGTTGTGAAATGTTAGATCTAAGCGACAACAAAAATCTGAGCCGCAATACAGAAAAATAGCTGGCTTTGCACCCTTCAGGCTTGTCTTTGTTTGAAAAAACCATATCTTTTCTCACCTCGTGTTTCAGCTCTGTGATCTGGTCCTTGAGGTCTCGGATGTACTGGCTGGAGTCGGTGTGGTTCAGCTGGCCCTGGATCTTCCCCTCTTCTTTCTGTTGGAAGAGGGAGACAAACTTGGAATTAGCTTTGACGCTAAGACGCTAAAGGTGTTTGACACTTACTCAGGCGAACACTGATTTCCAAATTCTGAGAACCAAGTTCTGGAATAATCTCACAAACGAATGATAAATGACCTATTTGGTACAGTAAGGACAATTAATAAACGTGTGAAAGACATAAAACTACAGCATTGACCTCTTTCTGTCAATTAAAATATCCAAACAGAAGAGATAGAATTGACATCGACTTGTTTACTGGCCACCAGACAAGAGCATTGAAAAAGCTTAGCCTCCTGAATGCAAAACAGGGAGGAGGCACTATCATAACATGTGGCTACATCACTGCTTCTGATGCTGTAGGCCGAAATAATATAATTTATAATACGACAAATGATCAAACTTGAAGACTTGCAAACATTTTCCTCTAAAATGTCTTAGTCGTGTCAGAACACATGAGTGGGACAATGAATCAAATCTCTTCTCTAGCAGCTCTGAAAATAGTTTTAGCTGATAGAAGCTTCTAAAGACGGCAGCAGCTATAGGCACCCAGTAATCTGATTACTGCGAAAAAATCCCAGCAGCTTTATCACCAAATCTGACATGTTTAGTCACACTTCAGATATGCGACAGTAAAACCCCGAATTCAGACATTTCAGTTCACCATCAGAAAACTTTACGAGTGCAGAGGTGCATAATGAAGGGCTCACCACGTAAACAATTCTGGGTGTTTGGGTTTCCTAGCGTGGGAGCTAACTGCATGTTCAACATGTTGCTGCAGTCCTCAGTTTGTCTATGAATTTGCACACACACGAAACGAGTTAAATGAATCTGATTTCCGTGCTTACATGCACAGATTTTGTAGAGAAATTTCGTCTTGTTAATGTGACTCACTCATGCAACTGCACATGTCAGACTTTGCCGTTTACCCCGTCGCTTGAATAATTCAACAAAGATTTGGTTTTCTGCTGAACACAAGCGAGCCCGCTGACGACTCCTGACTCAAATGTGATTTTGGTGAACAGTGAAATCTGACGCTGCAGGGGAAAAAAATGCAACTTTAGTGGAAGAATAACTGAAACCAGGAAGTGAAAAGCTTCTGCATTGATACACAAAGAGGCTGTGAGTACTGATAACGCTTGCTAAAGTTCAACTTTTTACTCATTAAAAACTTTTTTTTCCCCCTTTAGGAATACTCTAAGATTTACACTTGAGCTCAAGCACCTTCTAACAACCAGTTTGTGTTCATTGCAACTTTGTGTCTTGTTTTGAAGTTCGCAGGACAAACACCAGTCAGAAGTAGAGTCCACACAGAATGCTCCACCAATGAGACGGGCGGTGTCCTCAGTGACAGATGTCACGGAGGGAAACAACAGTGTGCATTTGTGCTGGATTTCCTCCCGGGGCCCTGGGGATGGGGCTGCTCGCCGCTTCTGACGGTTAAAAACACCCCATGTGATGTTTACCGGCCTCAGCGACAACATCTGCAGGCGCTGGGGGACCTCCACCGACACTTAAGCCAAACCTCAGTTACACCATTCGACCCCCTGTCAGTTTGCGCGGGGAGAGTGCCGACGCGAGAGGAAGGGGGGATTCAAAAACATCAGTGGAAGGATGGGCACGTGGCGTGGGGTGAGGTGTTGACGCTCAGACGTGACGCCGGGTGTTTCGGGCCAACACCCCTCAAGTATAGACGGAGGCTTTGGTGATTCCTGTGGTGAGGTGGGTCCCTGAAGGGCTCATTTTCACAGGCAGAGGCCCCAAAAACAAGTGTGAAGACTCGTCCAACGATCGCTTGTTTTTGAGGTTTGGCTCCTCGGAAAACGCCACAACGATATACGCAGACAGTTAATCAGACTTCCTGGTGTTCAGCTGTGTGAATCAGCAGGTGTCAGATCGCTCTCAAACATCCCACACCAACGTCTCCTAATGTCCCCTTGCTCTTCACCGCCACTTGGTTTGCGTTGTTTAAAGACTGAGCAGCATGGACGGTGGTTTCCAATGGCAAGCAAGTCATACCTTCGTCATATCACCGACAGCAGATGAAATCAGAGCTGACGGAGGAGTGAATGCAGAAACTCACTAGAAAATATGATGGTATTCGGATCACAGGTGATGCTTTTTTTGTGCTTTCTGTGCATCCCCGTTGCTGCGGTGATAACATCAGCAGTTATTTTAAATCTGCACTGATGGATGTGTGAAAATTTGCAGCAGGAGTGTGAAAACATATGACGAATGTTAGACTTTTAGCTTGCACAAACTTTGCAGCGAGCGTCTCATTTGAGACGTGTGTTGGTAAGCTGCCATCCGTCTGTGGAAACACTCTCCTTGCAGGTCAGTTTCAGCAGAGCAGGTCAAGGCTGTTTCCTTCAAGGTCTCCCATTCAGAAGTGGACTGATTCAGTGTGGAGCAGAGCAGCTCTACCAGCCTCTGCTGTAATCACGTTACACTGAGTGAGGTGACGGACCTTCAAAGCAGAATAGGGATTTTTAGGGGTCATCTGATACGGCTGCGGAATGCTGCTGTTTGGAGAAACTTGCAAATCTGGCAACTTCAGGCATCATGTTGGACAGTTTGCTTGTAGAGTGCGAACAACAATCCAACTACAGTATCTGTGTACTCTTCATATACATGTTATATAGCACATTTCTCTAAAATGTACATGGAAACATCTGGAAACATTTGGGAAAACTACAAGTTGAAATTTTGGCAGGTATTTTTCTGTACTAAAAACTGCATTTTGGTCCATCACAAGTAAGAGAGACTGGCACCAGGTGGAAACATCAGAACGACAAACTGACCAAGAACGTGCAAGCCTGTGAATTAGGCCAAAGTTGGTCATTTGGGGGGGGAAAGGTGTTTGATAGTTTCTGAAACTGTTTCAGTTCAATTGGTCAGTATTTTAATTGATGTTAATTTTTTGGAAACACGTTAGACTTTCAGTACTTATTACTGCAACCAAGTATTTGCGGTCATATGAAATCAAAGTAGAAGCAACGGGGGATTGTCCCGGGTCTGTTGTACCCTCCAGAAAGTCTTTCGGTATAGTTTATCTTTGAAGTACTCGAACAAACCCAGAGCTCTTTATTGCTCACATTTTGGAGGCGCCAATGTTACTTTCAGTTTTGTTAGCAGACCTGACCCGTCTCAGGGCCTAAGGCTGCTGACGCCTTAAATAACTTTGAGACTTTGTCCAACAGTCCTCCTTTGGATTGTTTTGATTTGCATAGAAGAAAAGGTTATTTTGTGGTTTTATGAAGCTCAGACTCATCTTTTCATTACACAGCTGTCTTTCTTTGGAGTTACTAACGCTGTGACGTTGCACAAGCAACAGAATTTAAGAAATAACTCCATGTTTTTCCTTTAAATAAAACATCAGAGTTGGAGTAGCCTTATATTGTTATGTTAGTAATGTCAAACAATTGGCTTTTTTTTTTTAACACCCTTTATCGCTTCGTATAAATCTGTGAGCGTGTCTTTAGAAACCTCAAAATAAACCATGCATGTAACCTTTGGCAGGAGTCCCTGCTTGAAGACAAGAAACCACTTCCTGACAGGCCTGCAATCAGCAGCGCTCAACACAGGCAGGCGGTGACAAAAAAACCCGCATGGACCCACTGTGCTCTTCGCCAATCTTTCCTCTGTGACTCTCACCACTGTGTGTGATTCACGGCTTAAAGTGATTCTGCACAGCATCTCCTGCTACAAAGACTGAGTCGAAATCTGAATACCAAGACTGAGCTGCAATGTGTTGGGGGGGGGGGGGTGAAAAACACTGACATTCTCCTTTATATGAAGACAATTTTGCAACCACAAGCTGTGGGGCAGGTAAGCAAACCACAGACCATGAAAGGCACAGCCTGGCAGAGTGACATTATCAGTTGTTGCACTCCTGACTGGAAAACAATCTGCAGCTCGTGCTTGTAGAGAAGAGAAAAAAAAAAGGTGTGAAAGTCACACAAAGCTGCTTTCTGCCATATACGTTTGTCTTGCAAGCTTAGAATCTGAAGCACACTGGTGGTTTCTCTGTGTCCCCACTCCATCACTTAGTAACCAAACCTCAGACCACACAGCGTGTGTGTGTGTGTGTGTGTGTGTGTGTGTGTGTGTGTGTGTGTGTGTGTGTGTGTGTGTGTGTGTGTGTG
>JASSRZ010001050.1:0-11091 GCA_032164315.1 Malacoctenus gilli
TGTGTGTGTGTGTGTGTGTGTGTGTGTGTGTGTGTGTGTGTGTGTGTGTGTGTGTGTGTGTGTGTGTGTGTGCCTGAATGACTGTTATGGCTGCATATAGCGCTGTCATTATGGTTGGATGTATGAGAGGGACTGAGGAAAGGAGGGTAAATGTCACTCCCTGAATGAGGTTATCTCTAATAGATGGACAGTTGAAGTCGCGGTTTCCATTTACTCTGCTCCCAGCTGCAACTCTCTTTGAATTCTTCGCTGTAATAGAGCGTGATAAAAAGGCTCAGCTTCACCTTTTATACTCCTTTTCTCCCCTGCCTGCTGTATTCTCTGCAGCTTTACATGGAAATCCAGGTACACGGAGGTAATCGCCCCGTCTTATAAAAAAGTATTTATTTCCTCCTCATATTGTATTGTGTTATTTTGTCAACCTGCGCCGCTTCTTTGTGTTGTTGTTTACTGTGTCCAAATGCACAATATGAGGGATATATTAAGAGTCTGTGGTTAGATCAGCAACTCGTATTTGCTCAGAATCACTTTTGCCAAAATTTCAGGTCGGCAAAAGTTACATTTCTGCAAAAGTAAAGTAAAATACTTCAATTTAAATGTTGAGAATGTAATTTCTCCACATAAAACAAGACGAGTGTTGCGAGGGTCCTATTTTATCTCCAATATCTCGTGGAAGTGACTCCTCCCTGAAAGTGAGAACTTTTCAATCCCTGACCTTTGACCTCAGCTATGAGGAGCGAGCCCGCTACCTGGAAACCATCGTGCAGCACCACCAGGAGCCGACGACGTTCGAGGACTACGCGGCACGAGTCTACAGCCCCGCCCCTTGCACTCACCTGCCCTCTGACACAGGTGAGACTTGACGCCGGCTTTCCTGACCGGTGACTCGAGGAGCATCACGTCACATCACACAAGCAGCTCCATCCATCAGACACCACACTGGTGGCTGGCTTTCAGAGAATGGGTGACTAATGAAACCGCTTCCAGGCCCATTTTCGTCCTTTTTCTGCCTTGTCGAGGGGAGATGTCAGTCCCATCTCCTGCGGAGTCGCCCCCGCGTGTTGGTGCCGCTCTATCTGCAGCCGCTCTCAGCCCTCTTTTCTCTCTCGAGCATCTCTGAGGACTTAACCGACATCTGATCGGCTGCAGAGATGCCAGACAAACACATGGGACTCGCGTGTGGCTCCCATGTGTGCTCGGCTAACGTCGTTACGCTGATACTGATGGTTCCTGCCTGCGACGGTGTCTGGTTAAGTATAATTTAAAATGCTGGGCTGTCGTTTGACTCCAGTTTAACCTGATTATTTAACACGGCAGTTATTTACAATAATAGAATTGCGCTGGCAAGTCACACGTTTTCTTATGAGGATTTAGACGGCAGAAGAAGTTCGCGACGTCGGCCACATGTCAGCGTGTTAATTTGTTGGTCTGTGGGGGATCCAGTGGCGTGATGTGGAAGTTGTGTGCGTTTGTCTGGATACGTGTGAAAGCAAGAACTGTTGTTTTTCTCGGCCGACTGTTCCTGAACTCACCAGCTGTTGTGTTCAAAAATAATCCTGATATTGTCATAATCAGCAAGCTTTGAGGCTGAATAACATGTGGCACAACCCTCCTAATGTCAAACAATGGAGGAGCACGTTGCTCCGGATTGGTTTGTCAGTCCTGAGTGTGTTCAGCCCCAAAACGTCATTTCAGAGCACAGGATCAAGAAGTCAGTTTGCCGTTTGTGTGTCCAGAAGACTCGGCTCAAAGTACTCTTGAAGTTACCTTCAGCATCATCATCATCATCATCATCATCGTCATAGTGAAAATGATCCTGTGCTGTGAAATAAGCTCTGCTCCAATGACTGCAGCATCCCTGTATTAACTCAGACCCCCTTTAACAGCACAATGATCAAACAATCTTCTCTCTGTCTGTTTTCATTTTATTTTATTGGGTTTTTTTGTTTATTTTTAATCAATCTTAATGATGATTATTTATTGCTAATATTTGTTTTGGTTTTTTTCTATTTATTTGCCTCCTTTATTTCCCCCTCTCCCATTTTGTTCTCCCCATTCTTTAGATCGTATTGTCTCACTTGCCTTATAGCTAAAAAAACAAACACACGACAAGGTAAGCCTGGTCACGTGATTGACACGCCCTGCTCCGATTGGCTCCTCCTCTTACTGACTTTTTCAGCCCTAACCTCTGCTCTCCTCCGATTGCTCCGGCTCCGGTCTGTGTGTTTTTCTTTCCTCCTTTGTGGTTTTCCCCACAGTTCCAGCCGGCCTGCATGCGTTCGTGGCAGCCTTCTCTTCTTCTGTGAAAGGAGGTGTCACGTTGGTCTCATCGCTGCCTGTGGTTTGGTGTGATTTGTTGCCTTAATGCCAGAGTCGAAATGAAGGCTAGAGGAGCCTGACTTCGCAAATCAGTTTGTGATAGAGTACAGTTGGGAATTACGTTCGACAACTGCACTAGGTGGCGGCAGTGAGTCTTTGGGGGGAAGTTTTGATGATAAAATTGGATATTTTTCGGCCCAAAAGAATAGAAGGAAATTACTGATGTTATTCATTCAAACTTTCGAGATGTTAACGCTGGTAAATAATCACCAAAGTAAAAGGAAGTCCCGCCCTTCATCGCAGATTTGTTGGGAAGCACACTTGAGAGGATCAGGCGTACCCGTCGCTCACACCAAACCTCGGTCCTCCCAGTGAGACCTCCTCGTCTAACCACGTCGGGTTTCTGCCCTCCTCTCCTCTCTCCTCCTCGGCCTCATGGGTGCTCGTTGTGTTAACCTGCCGTGTGACTCTGACCTGGACCATTTGTCCCTCTAACCGTCGTGTCTGCTCCTGTCTCTCCTCCTGGATTCAATATGATGTAGCACTGTTAATTCGCGCACACACACACACACAGACACACACACACATGCTCACACACACACACACACACACACACACACACACACACACACACACACACAAACACAGAGTTGCTCTGAACATGCCTACGAACTGAGCTGTGTGACTTTGAACTAACTTGTGTGTTGTTTGTTTTTGTTGTGATCTTTGTGTATGAGTGACAGTGGCACTGTGGGATTGTGAGATTCAGCCAAATGAAGCACTGAAGATTATGTCTCCATTCGTCTGTGTTGATTGTTGTGTTGTTGGTCCTCGTCTGTCACTGTGTCTGTCACTGTTTCTGCCTCACGGATCAAGCTTTTATTTTGGTTTTCCTCTTGATTGGTTTTAATTTTCCACCTTTTCCTATCTTTTCTTTTTCTTTCCTTTTTCTACCTTCCCCTTTACTTCTTCCCTTTCTTTTTCTCTTTATTTCTTTCCCTTTTTTCCTGTTCCTTCACTCTCTTTTCTGGCCTTTTCTTCTCCTTCCCTTTCTTTACTCGCCCTTTCCCCCGTCCTTCCTTTTCTTTTCCATCCCATCCTCTTCAGAGGAGCACAGTGGGATGTTTCTGATGGTCCCTAAGCCTGTAGACAGCTTGAACATACTCAGGGTGAAGGGCAAAGGACTGAAGCAGAAGGTCCTCCATGCTAGCTGTGAATGGTACGATTTACAGAGCTTAGCTGCTCTGGCTGTAGAGCGCTGGTGTCAAACATGTGGGTTGTGCTCTACAACTGGCCCACAAGTAGGCTCAATCACACACACACACACGCACGCACGCACAGGGACACATCATAAGAATTCATTGGCTTTATCAAACACTTGCAGCCAATATCTTTTTGTAGTTCTTCCACAACACCACGATCTCCTTGGATCGAAAAGAGCCTTGTGGTTTGACTGGTTGGAGCCCTCACACTGCATGTTTGACGCCTTTTATTTAGAGGATTAAATAGAACAAGAAGTAAACAAGCAAAAACTTGATTAACCCATGAAGAACCAAGACATCCGCATCAGATGTGGATGTGATATGACCCGATAACCACACATGATGACACGATGCGATGATGTTGAATTTAAGTCATCATTTTACCACAGACGCCTGACGCACATGCGTGTCATATCGGCTCTTAATGGGTTAAAGACGAGCCTTTAAATGAAGAGAGCATGAAACGTGTCTTGAGACCGAGGCTGCGTAGAATGAGTGAGCTTGTGTAGAGTCTCCATGTTGTCTGCGTCCGTCTGTCCTGCGTGTGTAACTGTAGGACCCTGTGCCGTGTCTGTGTCCCGTTTTTGGTGATCTTGATCCTGCTCTTCTCCGCCCCCTCCTGCCTATTTCCACCCCTGACGCCACCTTCTCCACCTCTTCCTCGCCCTTCCTCAGGCTCCTGCCTCGAGATTCTTCGGGGAGAAAGTCCGGCTCTTGGGGAGGCCGGGAGCGACTCGGCGTCCCCCATGTCTCCGCGGACTAGCAAGAGCCGGATGTCCATGAAGCTGCGGCGGTCCTCGGGTTCGGCCAACAAGACCTGAACCGCCACGCGTTCCTCTTCAGCCGAAACGGGACGCTCCCGATCACCTTAAATCAAACCTATCTAGATACAGTAAAGCACTTCAGGTCGCTCCTGTGAGCCAGAGATGACACGCTCCTTAAAAGGCCCCTTCAAGCCAAACTACGTCTATCTTTATAGTTCATCAAAGAATACATTAGTAAGCGAGGGATGTTGGCAGAGTTTGTCAATGCGCAACGGATCCAGGAGGGGTCTCAACGAGGCAGCATGCTTCATCTCTGAGCCACCGCCATGCGTTCATGCAGAAAACGCTCCAAAATCTGTTTTTCGACATCTTGTGGAACTTTATGTTGGAGGCGCGCACAGCTGCTGTACATACCCACTGCTTTGCTTGGAACATAGGAGTGCAGTATTAGTCCCCAACACTGTGTGCCATGATCCAGAGTGCACGGAGGCCAGTTGAGTAACCAGGACTGTGGAAAGCTTCAGCCTGACATGCGTTCAGACTTCAGACTGCAGTACAAAGCGTCTGGTCTCTGCGCGCTTCGAGGTTGCCGAGCGTTGTATATTTGTATTATAAGCCGGTTTGTGTTTGTACAGACGGAAGCAGAAGTTTTGATATAACAAGCAACAGGAGTCAGGTGTTGCACACAGGAAGCAAAGTCTATTTTTGGTCTCGATGCGGCATGGCCCCTCGCAAGCTTTGTATTCAGTCCTCGCCACGTGTAAATATCCAAGCCACTGAGAGAAAACGGACGTCTTTGTGGACGCGGTCGCCAAAATCTACTCGAAAAAAATCCCCCGGCCTGAGTTTGGAGGGCTGGGGGGGGTGGGTCAGTGTTATAGATGGATGGGATGTTCTAAAGAGGAGGGGGAGAGAGACAGAGAGAGAGGTTTGTGGAGCAGCAACCAGAGAGAACCATCCCAGAGGAAGCACTTGTTTCATACCGTTGATTTCGTCTTCTGCGGACGAGCACTGATGTTCTACGCATTTATTTTTGTTTGTTTTCTCGTTCAAATAAGCTGTACAATTATGTTTCGACTCGAACAAGAAGGTTTGACGCTGTATTTGTAATCATGCTGTCATCCGAGCCAAGAAGCTACAGCTAGTCGTTCTTTGTTCTTTTCATCTTATATCTGAATATTCTGTATATCTATATATGTATGAGTATAAATATATATATATAATATCTGAATATCTATCTGAGTGTGTACAGTGTGAGGAGGCTTGTCGTGTATATACTTTTGTGTGAGAATAGCTGCCAAAGCCAAACTGTGGGTTAACGTCACACCAGATATTTGCTACAAAGAGGTCGACACTACATTTCTTCACTCCAGCTGTTCCTCTCCTGTGCTGCACTACTTTAAAGTTAACGTTTTGTTTTGGGTTTTTTTACTCTCTTGTTCTTCGGCGTGCTCGGCCTCAATTTTACAGCCTTGAAAAATGAGACACGGATTCTCATCAGGTTGTTGGTTTTTTTTGTCTTTGCCGCTAAACATGAATGACTGTAAGAAAGGAAACTGCTGCACTTAACTGGGAGTGCTTAAAGTTCGCCTTTAGAAAAAAATCTGAGAGCCACAGACAGGATGTAAGTTTTTTTTTTTTTGTTCTTTAATTTGCATTTTCACAATAAAGTCCCTTCGAAAAACAATTTCCAAATGCAATTTTGAGAATGCAGTCAAAGTAATGGGCCCCAAATCACTTGAGAGTTTGAGACACTGACACAGTGGTTAATATTAAGGATGACAGTTCAAGAATAAAGCAAAAGGGTCAGTGATATATTTTGTTAGCAAGAATTAGATGACAAACGACACAGAGAAAAGTCTGTGTCTCCTCCAAAATAAACTTCACTTAAAAATAACTTCCTCGAAAGCTACAAAATGTACTTGAAAATCATGACAAAATACGAGTAAACACAACGTACTTCATTGGGTTTGACATTTTAAAAATTACAAAATATATTTGAGAATAAATTTGAAGGACTGGATTCAATCTGAAAGTTTACTAGGTTAAGAGAAATTGTCCAGATTTAAAGAGAAACGTCAGAAAACGTGAAAGTCAAATGACACTTAACAACTTCATCATAAAAAGCCCCCATAGTTTGTCAGCAGCGGTATCATAAATGTAAAAGCTAAATCGCAGCGTTAGCACAGCCGTCCGGGCTCCGTGGGGGCCCAGCGCTCGTCTCCTCGTCCTGTGTGTGAGCGCCGGGCGAAGCGTGCGCGTTCCACTATGCACATCTGACTGTTGTTCAGCAGCACACTGACACTCTTCACGGCTTCCAGTCTGTTTTCCTGCGTGTGTGTCAGCCACAGAAAAGGGACTGTACAACTTTGTTCTTACTTTGATCGGCTGTGTCATCGTTTTTGTTTTTTTTTTCTAAGTTGTTAAATGAGGTCAAATTTATCTTCTGTTACAGGCGAGACTCGGACTGAAAGTGTGAGCTTGTGTTTTTTTGTGTGTATGTGTGTCTTTTTTTCTTTTTTTTTCAATGATTGCTGTTACAGTTGTTGTTACTGAGGCTGAACAGCCAATGATTAGTTGAACATACGGCGGCTCCTGCTGCCCCCTCGGGGGGCCCTGGTCTCTACATGCTGTACATAAACTCCACATCAGTGACTGCGCGTTCACGCCGACAACCTGCTCGGTCCACCTCCCGGACTCTGTGCCAAGACACACAGCAGCATCCAGGAGTGTAACCACGGCGACTGCGATGCTGATGCTGCTTGTTCCACGAAAATACGCGTTACGGCCGAAACCGCACGCAAAAAAAGTGCTTCTGGTGCCCTGAGGCAGACTGTGGGGAGGGCTGAGACTACTGTGTGTTACCTGACGGAGAGAAGAAGTGGGCAACAGGCCCCCCGGCAACATCCGCGGCTTGAGCTGTGTTGAGTTTGGGACACATGTAACTACTGAATATACACACTGCATGACACCAGTTCAGAACTAACTGCATGTTTGGACGATGTAACAGCTGTACACACACACTCCACATAAGATGTTACTGTCAAACCTGTAGTGTGTAAAAATGTTTGCGACAGAGTGTAGAAGATGGAATTTGACAATAAAAGATAATGACCAACACGCTGATGGGCTGCGATGACATTTATTGACCGTAACACTTTAGGTTTCACACTGAGCCATATCAAAATAGGACTGTACAGACTTCATTGAAACACGGTTACATTTTCAGCGTGATGAAGGCCAAATCCCAACATGAATAAAGATGAAGAAAAACATTTTACATGGAGGGCTTACGGTAAATGTTTCTTTTTCTTGTATGAAAATACATCCCAACTGATACGAGTTATTTTTTTTCCATTTTTAAAAGGCAAAAAAAAGCCATTTTGATCGACAGAAGTTTTGACCCCGTTGACTTAAAATGTGATGTTGGGCAACATTTAACACAAAACGAGCTTTTGAGAAATGAGTTCACGGTGACGTCTTTATGCTTGGATCGAGGGTCTTTAATATCAACAAGATATTTCAGGTTAGACCCACTTTAGACTTTTTCTGCTATATAAGAAACTAAAGCCCTGAAATTTTAGTCCAGTTGAACCAGTTTAAAATTAAAATTTTCTTCAACAAAGCATCTCATTGACTCAAATTATATTTTTTTAATTCAACAAGGCTCCTTTTTTAGAAAGAAAAAAATAGGAGTCGAGTTTTCATGAATTCAGAATTTCAATTCAAGTCACTCCGCCGTAGCGAGTCAGTCGTGACCTGTATCCTGCCTCCCTTCTTTCATGTGAACACAAGATACAAATTACAGATTCACACTGACACCAGGCAATGAAATTCAGCACCACTGGACTTCTGAGCTGCACTGTAATCTGATTACCCTGCCTCTGCAAATCACCAAGTCTCGTCAGATTTGTGCCAACCAAAGTTGCCTTTTTTTCTTTGATCAGCAGTAATTATAGAGACCTTTTGTCAGGATGTTCTGCATTAGTTTTCAGTTGAACGCTGCTTCTTTTAATGCCAAATCAATGTCAGACAGATGCAGGAAGGAAGTCTGTTTTAAACTTTTCATAGTTAAAAAAAACAAACAAAAAAAGAAACTATTTTTATCGCTCTAGGAATATATAACCTTGTGTATATTATCAGCAGTGCTTTAGTTGTTGATATTGTGTGTTTGAAAATGTTGTGTTTCTTTTGATTATATATTCGCGATGACAGTTACACGCTCTAAGTCAGTGTCGTCTGATGATTTCTGCGTCTGTATTGGCAGCGCTTCTGTCTTCTACCTGTTGAATGGCGCCTTTTTTTCCTGCTGACATTTCTATGAATGGGTTTCAGCACCGTGGACAGTTCCTTTGATCCACGCGTTTGGTCCTCTGCCTGAGTTTCGGGACAGGGTGTTGAATGTGTGGACTCTCACTGACCTTGGAATGAAGGCACAATGACTCGACCTCTGTTCGGAACAAACTACAACAGAACCGGAGCTGAGATAAACAAGATGCGTTTGTTTTGTCAATGGATGTGCGTCTTCATGGTCGCACGGTCATCTGTAGCAGCATCACCTGCCGGTTCTCGGTGGGATGGGACTTGTTGATGTGCCTCGTGAGTCCCGGCGAGCTGAAGAAGGTGGAGGGACAGTGTTTGCAGGTGAAGATCTGCTGCTGCTGCTGCTGCTCGCACTCCCCGTTGCCGCTCTCCTCTCTTTGCGAGTGGAAAACGTCCATCCTGCGTCCTCCTCCTCCTCCTCCTCCTCCTCCTCCTGCTGCTCCTCCTCCTCCGAGCGTCTCCGCCAGCAGCTCGTCCCGCATGGCGTGCCACAGGCGGTGCTTGTCCCTGATTTCAGCCGTCGGAAAGCGCGCGCCGCACAGGTGACACAGGAACACCTGCTGGCTCTGTCCGCCGCCGGGCTCGCGCGCCTGGCCGTAAGGGGGCGGCGATGCGCGCGCTGTCATCTCGTGCGCGGCCAGGTGTTTCTTCAGGTAAGCCTGCCGGCGAAAATTCTTCCCGCAGTAGCGGCACTCGTACAGCTCTTCCTCCGGTAAGGACTGGACCAGCGGGTGCGGAAGAGACGTGGTCGGAGGCGGCTGCTGCTGCTGCTGCGGCGGCGGCGGCTCTTCCGGGTTCCCGCTCAGCATCAGGAGGCTGGACGGCGGGCTGTCCGCGGCTCTCACCTGCTGCTGCAGGTCTAGGCAGCTCTCTATGGGACTCCGGTAGTGAGGGGAGGAGTCGTAGTGGGGAGACGTCAGGCTGTCGGGACTGTCCCGCGCGCGGCCGTGGAGCAGGAGGAGGGACGGCTCGCGCCGGACGCGGGAGCTGTCCAGCGCTCCGTGGTGCTGGTTGGTGTTGACGCGCAGCAGCTCGTTCTCCTTCCCCTCCATCTCGGACACTCTTGCCTCCTTGGCGGGCTGACTCTTGCTGGTCGGAGGCTCCCCCGCCTGGCTGTTCACCGGACGCGGCTTGTGCCAGCGGCGATGAGAGGCCAGGTTGGCGGGACAGCTGAACACTTTGTCGCACTCGGGGCAGCGGTACTCCACGCGCACGATGCGGGAGCACTTGTGCTGCGCGAGGGAGAAGGGGTCGGGGTACTCCTCCTTGCACAGCTGGCAGATGAACTCGCCCAGCGGCTGGTTCCCGGTGGGGACCGAGGACTTCTCCCGCTGCCTCCTCAGCTCCGGGCTCTCCTTCTTGATGCGCAAACCCAGGACGGGCGAGGTCGTGACCTCGTCCTCGAAGTTGAGCTTGCGGGTCACTTTGGGCTTCTTGGACGGGGTTCCCGTCGCCTGCTTGCTGTGCCTGCTGCCGCTCAGACGGTGGTCCGCCTCGAGGAAGGCTCGTTTCCGCGCGGCGTGATGCTGCTCCTGGGTCATGAGCGTCAGCGGTGGGAACAGGTGCAGGTGCGCCACGCTTGGCTCGTATTTGTTGCTGTGACCATAGGAGGCGGCGTGGTGATGGTGGTGGTGGTGGTGGTGGTGGTGTCTGTTGCTGGTCGCCAGGAGCCGCTCGATGGACGCGGACACAGATGTAGGCGTGGAGCTCACCAGGAGCGGGAGATCCGGTAAGCCCGGCGCAGGGGACGACGTGAGGCAGCTGCCGGCGTACAGCGGCTGCTTCTCTCCCCCCTCGTGCTGCTCCAGAAGTCTCGTCCCGACCGGTTTCACGGGGCTGCAGGTCTCCGTCAGCGTCCGGTCGTGTGCAGGAGGAGGAGGCGGAGGCGGAGGAGGCGGGAAGAAGCAGGAAAAGTCATCGTCGGGACCCAAAACATCCACCTCGCTTTCCGGTAACTGCGCTCGCTGGTCCGCCTCCGCTTCCAAGGCGGACTCCACGTGCGGGCTCCACGCCTCCCGGACGCCGGCGGAGTCATCGCGGGTCACTGGGAGCTCCCCGTGCGTCAACTTGGAGGTCTGGACGCTCAGCGCCGTCTCCGCTTCACAGCTGTCCCCGCCGCTGCGCTCCGGCTCACGTGTTTCGGGCTTGTTATTGCTTCGTGCCCGGTAGGACGCCGAGCCTCTCCGGTTCCTCTTCACGAGAAATCCTCGCGGCATTGTGACGGTGACGGCGCTCCACGCGTGGCACCAGCAGGCGGAGGGATCAACAACTCCTGTCTGGAGCGCACTTTGAAGAAGCGCTTTGAAGTGGCGGCGAGAGAGGCGCACGCAGGTGTGACGAGCGCTCGAGGGAGAGAGAGAGAGAGCGAGAGAGAGAGAGAGAGAGAGAGAGAGAGAGAGAGAGAGAGAGAGAGAGAGAGAGAG
>JASSRZ010001052.1:199-11082 GCA_032164315.1 Malacoctenus gilli
CTTCCTCCCGCTAACACCCAGATCATAGAGCATCTTCCTCCCATTAACATCCAGATTTTAGAGCATCTTCCTCCCACCAACATCCAGATTCTAGAGCATCTTCCTCCCACTAACATCCAGATCATAGAGCATCTTCCTCCCACCAACATCCAAAACATATAGCATCTTCCTCCCGCTAACACCCAGATCATAGAGCATCTTCCTCCCATTAACATCCAGATTTTAGAGCATCTTCCTCCCACTAACATCCAGATTCTAGAGCATCTTCTTCCCACTAACATCCAGATCATAGAGCATCTTCCTCTAACCAAAATTCAGATCATAGAGCATCTTCCTCCCACCAACATCCAGATCATAGAGCATCTTCCTACCTCTAATATCCAGATTGCAGAGCATCTTTATTCTCTTATCAACCACATTAATAGAGCATCTTCCTCTGAGTAACACCTCGATCCTCAAACCTCTTTGTCCTACTAACAACCAGATAATAGAGCATCTTCCTCCCATGTTTAATCAGATGATGGAGCATATTCCTTTGAGTTTTGACTTCGTAGAGCATCTTCCTCCCACGACCAGACCTTCCTCTGTTCCTCTGTGAAGGCCGATGGAACAAGCTGCAGATTAACCCTGAAAACCTGCAGCAAGACATGAAGCGCACCAGTGCTGCAGGCGAGAAGCCCTCCTACATGTTCTGGCTCCCGCCTTCCTCTATGTTTATTTTGAGAAGCCGAGAGAGCGACAGAAGAGCTGCAGGAATTTGTTGCTCTTGGAAACGCGATTTTACTTCAACTAATCATAGAGAATTTATTACAATCAGACGTTAAAGGCCTCGATTATAGAGCATCGTCTGCCCACTAACAACCAAAACGTAGAGCATCTTCCTCCCACGGACATCCAGATTATAGAGCGTCATCCTGCCAACAACATTCACAATATAGAGCAGCTTGCTGCCACGAACATCAACATTAACTAGCATCTTTCACGTGTGATGACCAAAACATAGAGCATCTTCCCCTCACTAACAAAAAGTTGATAAAGCATTTTCCTCCCACTAACTTTCGCATAATAGAGCATCTTCCTCACTCTAAAACATAGAGGATCTTCCTCCCACGAGCATCCAGATGATAGAGCATCATCATGCCAACAACATCCACATCATACAGCATCTTCCTGCCACGAAAATTAATATTAAAGAGCATTTTCCTCCCACTAACAACTAGAACATAGAGGATCTTCCTCCCACTAACATCCAGATTATAGAGCATAATCCTGTCAACAACATTGACAATATAGAGCATCTTCCTCCCATGAACAGAAAGATGATAGAGCATCATCCTGCCATCAACATTTACATTATAGAGCATCTTCCTACCGCGAACAATGATATTAAAGGAGCACCTTCCCCTTGGGATGAACAAAATATAGAGCATCTTCATCCAACATCCAGATTATAGAGCATCTTCCTCCTACCAACAACTAAAACATAGAGGATCTTCCTCCCACAAACATCAAGATGATAGAGCATCATCCCGACATTAACATTCACGTTCATCCTCCTACCACAACGATATTAAAGGAGCATCTTCCCCTTGGGATGAACAAAATATAGAGCATCTTCGTCCAACATCCAGATTATAGAGCATCTTCCTGCCACTAAACTCCATATCATAGAGCATCTTCCTCCCGTGAACAGAAAGATGATAGAGCATCATCCCGCCATCAACATTTACGTCATAGAGCATCTTCCTACCGCGAACAATGATATTAAAAGAGCATCTTCCCCTTGGAATGAACAAAATAAAGAGCATCTTCATCCAACATCCAGATCATAGAGCATCTTCCTGCCAGGAACAACAATAATCAAGAGCATCCTTCTGTTGGAATGACCAAAATACAGAGCATCTTTCTTTATACAACATCCAGATTTTTGACATGGATACAAAGAGCATCTTCCTCAACTGGCCGCCGGTGTCGGCGCGCTCTGCTGCAGGAGCGCCCTAAGTGGGCGGAGCCGTGGCACTCGGCGCTCGCCGGGTGTTTTTCAGGCCTCCGACGTGCTGGAAAGTGCAGCTTTCTGCCCATAAAGGAGCCCATAACTTCTGGACAAATAAGCCTGCAGGCAGATTTGCCATTTGTGCATAAAAGAGCAGGTTGGTGGTATTTCTTTAATCTCCCTCTGGCTTTTTTTCAAACCACTTACAGCCATTAAATATGCATCACATCGAGGAGAGGCTGCTTTTTTTTTTTTTACATCTAAATATGTGTTGAAAGGTCCACGCGAGTCTCACGGAGGCGGGGCCAACGAGTACCGGAACGCGTCCGTCCGTCTTACCACATGGCGTGCATGTAGGTGGGGGGCAGGCGGGGGCTGCTGACCGGCGTGCAGTTGTACGACCTCATTATCCTCTCCGCCAACAGGAAGTTGCGGAACAAACTGGCCACCAGCAGGTCCTGGCGAAACAACTTCTGGAACAAGTCTGCAACAGAGGGGGAGCGGCCAGAGGGGGCGGAGTCAAATTATGAACGGGCGACTCCCACGTTGCTGTTTCACTGAACTCATGTTTATCGGGGGACGGTTTCCTAGAGGAGACTGAACAAACTCGGTTCTCTGTAAGTAGCATTAGCTTTGTTACCGTGGTAACGGCGATTAGCTGCGTCTGTGTTTGTCGATTATTTCTGATGTTTCACTTTGTTGCTAATTTTTGTCGTCAGTTTGTGACTCTTACTTTCAAGAGGTGCCAACAGCCAGATTATAGAGCATCTTCCTCCCACTAATATTTAGATCATAGAGCATCTTCCTCCCACTCACAGAATCGAGAGATTACTTTCTTTTTTGTAATGACTGCGTCTTGGTTCTGGTTCGTGATGTGGGCGTGGCCTATTTCACCAGGAAGTACAGGAAATACAAGATTCCCAAGGGACTGAACTGTGTGTGCTGAGGTGCATCATGGGAGTTTGAGTACGAGTGCTTTCAGTGTTGTTAGTGAGTTCATGTTGTCAGAAAAGTGTGTGCGTGATGCCTTCTGTCCACAGTTTCAGTATGAAGTGTGCTGTGTTCCTGTTTCAAAATAAAAGCCCATAATAAAGTATCTCCAGGCTTCTTGTTCATCAGCCCACAGAAACCTTATTGACTGTCTGGAACAAATTAATTGAATTTATATTATTTCTTCGGGGAAATAATGTTTCACTTTGGTTACTTTTCATTTCCGACGTTTTGGACCAAATTAATCACGAAAACCCGAGTTCGAGTTTGGGAAGGAGGCGGCGTGACAGGCCGAGGACGCCGCAGCGAGGTGTCATGGCGGCGGCGACGCTGCCGTCAGCTCATTAATGTTTCTGCTAATTCACTTGAAAGCGCGCCGGGACGGCCGCTCGCCGATCCCTCGGCTTACGATTACGATCCGACTGTTTGGCTATTTGGCGAGTCTGACAACTGGGACGCCTGCGTGCGTGTGTGTGTGTGTGTGCGTGCGTGTGTGTGTGGATTAGGCGTGCGGCGCCTTCATTAGGGGGGGCTTCTCTCTGATGTGGGCTGCTTCATTAACAGCGGTGCTGCGGGGCTTTAGCAGGCTTTGGCAGCCATCAGCCCGTCACATTGCTATTCGAGCCGGGATACAGTTCCCGTCTCGCGGGAGTCCCGGCGTGTCGGTGGCGCGCTGCGTCCCGGTGACAGGTGGGCACTGGGAATCTGTGTGTGAGGCATGCAAAGTGTGTGTCTCACCTGTGCGTGTGTGTCAGTGTGTGTTGCCACCACGCGGAGTTTTTTTTATCGCTGCCACTGCGATCGGCCCAATTACTGCCCTCCGCGTGGTAAACACAATTAATCTCAATTTGAGGCGCCGACCCGCGCGCTCGCCGCGACGGCCCCCCTAATACAAACACCTCGGAGCCTTGCGTCCACGGTGGGGGGGTTGGGGGTTCCTAAAGTTAAGTGCAGACGATGCGAGGGGGCCGTTTTTAGTCGCACCTCCGTCGGAGGTGTTACATTTTTGATCGGTGCATCGGTTTTATGGTAGCAGATGTCCCTCCTCCAGCTCCAGGCCCGTACACGCTCACGTGCACGCGTGGTCCGAGTTTACTTCACTTTAGAAACAACACTCGGACTTACTGTCCTCACAGTTACTATTCTACTCGACTCCTGTTTGCTGGAAGAGCACCGAAAACAGATTAAGATCGTGAAATCAAAACATTGCGGAGCAGCTCTGTGTGTGTGTGTGTGTGTGTGTGTGTGTGTGTGTCCAGGTGTAATTGTGTCTGTATGTGTGCGTGTTTCCATGTGTCTGTGTGTGTGTGTGTTTGTGTGTGTGTTTCCAGGTAATTTTGTGTGTGTGTGTGTGTGTGTGTGTGTGTGTGTGTTTGTGTGGCCTCACCCCGAGGCAGCACGTTCCACGCGATGGTGTCGGTGATGGCGGTGAAGATCCAGTTGAGCTCTCCGAGCGGCGTGCGCCTGTCGTTAAGTCTGCCGGGAATCCTGTCACGCACAAACACAAACACACACACAAACACGGGTCATTACACACGCACACGTGGCAGGATGTTCATCGTCGGTTGTTTCGCTCCGAGGACAACCAGCAGCCATTGTGATGTTCCATCATGTGAGGAGTTTACAGCAGCTCAGAGAGACCAACAACGAGTGCAGAGTTACGAATTCATGGCGTGTGTGTGTGTGTGTGTGTGTGTGTGTGTGTGTGTGTGTGTGTGTGTGTGTGTGTGTGTGTGTGTAGACACACGAGAGCTCGTCAGGAAATGATCTGAAAACAACGAGAGTCATTCAGTTCATTTATGCAACACAAACCTGCAGCAGAAAGAAAATGTCAGTAAACGTTTGCACAAAAATAAAAACTGAAAATTAAAATTGGATCTATATTAAATATTGTAGTTTTAAAAAAATATATATATACATTTTTTTTCAAATAGTAAAATAAAATAAATTAAACTCTCCTATATTAACCATTTTATTTACCATTTTATTTATTTATTTTATAATATCAATAAACGTTTGAACAAAAATAAATACTGAAAATTAAAATTGGATCCACAACAACATATTTCTATTCTAACGTATTTAAAAAAAAACATAAAAATATTTTTTTCAATATTTTTAAATTTTTACAATTTTTAGACTAAACTCTCCTATATTAACCATTTTATTTATTTACTTATTTTACAATATCAGTAAACGTTTGAACAAAAATAAATACTGAAAATTAGATCTACAACCACTAAATATTGTAGTATTTTAAAAAATATATAGATTTTTTTTCAAATATTAAAATAAAATAAAATGAAACTCTCCCATATTTACTAGTTTTTATTTATTTTAAATTATATTTAAACAATAATTAGAAAAACAGCAATTTAATTTTCCAGAATAAATTTCCTTGAATTTTTCCTTCTTCTTGATATTAAATGTTGCGTCGGCTTTTGTTGATCTTTATTTGTTTATAATTAAAATGTTTTGACTCATCATGTCCAATCTGTTTTGCTGCATTCAGATGACGATGACGACGACGATGAGGGTGACGTCTGCTACGCTTGTGTTTTTGTTTGTGTTTAAGCACCTCGAATGAATCATTTGTCTCTCGGAAAACATGGCGGCGGCTGCGGCGGCGGCGGCGTTACACATAATTCCGGCTCGCTGGATGTTTGCGATGAAGATTCACGGCCTGATGTCTTTTTAACACATCCAGCAGCCGTCGGAGGATGTCGCAGCGCCGACTCGTGTGTGTGTGTGTGTGTGTGTGTGTGTGTGTGTGTGTGTGTGAGACTGAAACCCGTCTGCGACGTGTTCAGGGGCGACTGGGAAAACACAAACACACCTGTTCTACGTCTGATCCCTCGCACAGAAACAGACGAAGTTCTTCCTCCGGCGCTCGGTGAGCTGCAGCACGGAGGGAAATCTTCCAGCGATCGAAATTCCGTGACAGGAACCGCCGAAGCGAAGCCGAGTAGATCTGCACCTTTGCGCAGGCTCGGCTTTTTAACCAGCGGCGTGTAAAGTCGAGGGGGGGGGGTGAGACCGGAGGGAGGGGCTTAGGGCCGACGCCGCGCTGCCAAACAAGGAAACGCGAGAGCGCTGATCAACACATCAACGGCAGACACGGCGCCGCGTTTCCACACCGCAACCATCGCGGCACTCTGATTCAGACTTTATCAAGTTTTAGCAACTCTGCAGCTCACAGGGAGAGACAGCAGCTCTGCAACTCACAGACAGCAGTTCTGCAGCTCACCGAGACAGCAGCTCTGCAGCTCGCAGACAGCAACTCTGCAGCTCAGAGAGACATCAGCTCTGCAGCTCACAAAAAGAAATAGCAGCTCTGCAGCTCAAAGAGAGAGACAGCAGCTCTGCAACTCACAGACAGCAGCTCTACAGCTCAGAGAGAGACAGCAGCTCTGCAACTCACAGACAGCAGCTTTGCAGCTCACAAACAGCAGCTCTGCAGCTCAGAGAGAGAGACAGCAGCTCTGCAGCTCACAAAAAGAAACAGCAGCTCTGCAGGTGACAGAGAGACAGCAGCTCTGCAGCTCACAAGGAGAGACAGCAGCTCTGCAGCTTTAAACTTCTCTTCTCCAAAAGTAACTTGAGTAACTGTAATTGAGTTGCAAAGTAGTGTCATTACAGGACAGCAACACATCAGCATCAGAGTTTCAGCAACATGCACTCCTTCTGTGATAAACAGGAGAGCAGTGAAACAGTAACAGAGCTGCTCTGTTACTTTTCACTCATAGAATTCAGGATCAAAGAGCTTTAATTCTGGATTACATCAGTAACCTGCAGATTACCTCGGTAACAGTCAGACTAGTGAACTCTTCCTGACCCCCCCCCCCCCCGAGCGGGCGCTAACGGCGGCTGCGAAGACCTCGGCAGGTACGAGCCAACAGGATCTGGCCGCCACGGCCGGCCTGCGGCTCTCTGGGCGCTCGCCAAAGGTGTTTGGCAACTCAGCAGAAAGGACGAAGACTCAGCAGTTCATCTCCGTCGGAGGTGTCCGCAGTTTAAACAGGCGAGGACGCCGGCGGTGGCGGTGGCGGCACGGCGAGCGCCGCTGGATGGATGAACACGCTAATCCCCTCTGACCTTGCTGAGAGACTCGGTGTGTATCTTTGGTATTAAGCTCCTCCCTTTATCAGCATCTTTCACACCAACATTCCCGGGAAGAGTTTCCGCCATGAATTTATTCACCGGGACGGAATAAATCCTGAGAACTTCTCCGGTTTCTGCGCAACTTAATAAAATCTGGCGAGTTCACCTTCCGACTGGTATGACAAACTTGGCTAAGCCCCGCCCCCTGGCCATCGAGTCAGAGCCATCATCTGTGGCGTGTTAGGGGGCGGGGCTTGGCCTTCTCGCCTGCCCCAACTCAGGTGATTCTGCTTGAGCTGGAGGCGGGGAAAGAACTCGGCTAAGCCCCGCCCCCTGACCGACAAGCTGGTGTCATCATCTCTACTCAAAATGTCATGTTAGGGGGCGGGGCTTGACCTGCTTGTTTTCCTGGGTGCTTTTGCTTGAGCTGGAGGCGGGGAATAAACTTGGCTAAGCCCCGCCCCCTGGCCATCAAGCCAGTGCCATCATCTGCACTCGAAATGTCGAGTTAAGGGGCGGGGCTTGGCCTTCTTGACTGCCCCAACTTGGCAGCTTCTGCTCGAGCTGGAGGCGGGGAAAGACCTCGGCTAAGCCCCGCCCCCAACTCTTGTGGTTCCACTCCAGCTCCACCGTTAGAGTGAAACTTTGCACAACCGAATCTAACTTCAGGAACTCGCCGCCGGGTCTGAGACGACGCGCGGGCTCGCACGCCGCTGAGGGCGTGCGGGCCCCGCTCGCCGTCCTTGGAGAGCGAGCGTTCACGAATGAGCAACACGTTTGTCGCGCCGCAAAGCGCAGCGGCGAGCGAGGGAGCAACAAAAAGGACGGCGCGCACGTGCGAGCGAGCGGGCGAGCCCACAGCGAGCAGGTGAGGGAGTCCTCGTGCGCTCGGCGTCGTGACTCCGTCTTATGTAAACGCGGCGTGAGTGTGTGTGAGCAGAATGTGTGTTGGATGTATGTGGGAAGCGGAGACAGAAGGGAGCACAGATGGAGCAGAGACAGAGGAACGATCAAATTAATAAACAAATCAACAACAGCGAGCGAGCGTTCGCGGCGTTTCCAGGACGATGAGTGTCGGGGGTGTGTGTGTGTGTGTGTGTGTGTGGGGGGGGGGTGTTTCCAAAAGCGCCCGACCTTTAAAGGTGACAACACGAGTGGACGGCGTGCTGCGGCCAGAGGCTGATCGCAGCTTTGTGTTCGCTTCGCAGCCCGTTACACAAAAGCAGTCCGACACTGGCGCACGCAAACGGTACTGGTTCTCCAAAAAACACCGTCACGCTCCGTTCAGCTCAGAAGAACTTCTCTGGTTCCTGTGAGTGGTTCCCTCTAGTTCCCGTATCTGGTTGTCTGTGGTTCCTTTCGTTGGTTCTCCCCTCTTCTCAATCTGATAGTCTCCAGTTCCTTATCTGGATCCCAAAAGTTCCTCGATGTGGTTCCAATATCTGGTTCTCTCTGTGGGTCTTTCTCTCTCTGGTTCCTGTGTCTGTTTCCCTCTTGATCCCGTATCTGGTTGTCTTTAGTTCTTTTGGTTCTCTCAAGTTCCTCGGTCTGGTTCTCTCTGTGGTTCTCTCTCTGGTTCCAGTGTCTGACTCTGGTTCCTGAATCTGGTTATCTTTAGTTCCTCCTCATGGTTCTCTCAAGTTCCTGGATCTGGTTCTCTCTCAAGTTCCTCGATCTGGTTCTCTCTGTGGTTCTCTCTCTGGTTCCAGTGTTTGACTCTTGTTCCCGGACCTGGTTGTCTTTGGTTCCTTTCTCTGGTTCTCCTCTCTTCTCAATCTGATAGTCCCTAGTTCCTTATCCAGATCCCTAAAGTTCCTTTAGGCAGTCGCTATATCTGCTTCTCTCTGTGGTTCTCTTCTTTCCCATATCTGTTTTTGGTTCCCCTTTATGGTTCTCTCAAGTTCCTCTATCTGGTTTCTGTGATTGGTTCTAGAAACTGCTTCTCTCTTTGGTTCCTGTGCTTGTTTCACTCTGGTTCTTGTATCTGGATGTCTTTGGTTCTTCTATATGGTTCTCTCAATTTCCTGTAACCGGTTCCCGTTTCTGGTCCTTTCTCTGGTTCCCTGCATCCCCCCCCCACCCCCCCACCCCCTCTCCCTCTCCAAGTAACCTGGTGTGATTTATGTCTGGCTGTTGCTAGGTAACCCATCAACCAGCTGACGAGTTCCCGTCAGGTCTGCTGAGACTGACGGCGCGAGAGCAGCAACAATTACCGCCGGCGGAGACGCAACCTGAACTTCAGGCTGTCGGGAACTAAAACACACGCCGCAAATTAGCGTCTCAATCACCACCGAAGAAGAAGAAGAGAAGAAGAAAAAAACCCCAAAACTCCCACATGTAAGCGGGAGCGCTGTCACAGTAACAAGGTGTTTACACTGCTGAATTATTCAGCGCCGAGTTTGCAGAGAAACTCTGAACGCATCGTTTATTCAGGAGGAAAACTCGCAGCAGACGTTTATGGGAGGGAACGTTCCGAGGACGGAGACGCCGTTCGAAGCTGAATCAGCGCGAAGCCGGAGATGAGAGCGCCCGCGCACGCACGCGTGCACGAGCGCGCGCGTGTGTGTGTGTAATAAGTCAAAGATAGACAGTTCCTGCGTGTTTCGACAAACAGCTGCATTAATGCGAGCGCTTGAAGTGTTTTTCTCACTTTTTTTTCCCAAATACGTTTGTTTAAATTCGACAAATCAAGAAAAATTTGCACGTTTTTTTTCTTTAAAGGTGTTTTTGAACAGATGCGTCTGAAGTAATTTGACGACTGCCGTAGAAACGCTTTGATGTCACAAACCGACGCGTTCTGCGTTCGCGTCTTGGCCCTCTGCGCTCCGACGATCAGTGGGAAAACTGCCGCGCCGCGGGAAGGTCGACGGGTTCGCCGGCTTCTCTCCGCTCTGAGGAAGATCCGGGATTTAAGCCGGAGGGACGCCGGCTGACTCGACACTTTAGGGAGGACGGGCCGAACCGAAGCACCGGGCACTCCTCGTCCTCCTCTTCGAAAGATCGCGGCGGCGGCGGCCGGTGACTAACGGCCGCTCGCCTCCTTTAATTGGTGCTTTTCCGAGACCTTGTTGTCTGTTTAACTATTTTTATTCTTATCTTCTTCAGTCGTTACTCTGCAGTAAACACTTTCAAAGTCCCGTGTCGCACAAACAGGATGTTTTGTTGCAGTTCCTCAATACGGCTTCAAAGCGACAACAAGTCATGAAACGGCACGGCGAGCGAACGCCGGGATAAAGGTCGGTGTTCCGCCGCGAAGGTTCCACTGTACGTCTTTGTGGTGCGTTTCTGAAGCGAAGCAGCGAGTGAACGACACACTGGATGTTTCACCTCAATGGGAGTTTGGGTCTGTGTGTGTCACACAAAAGACCACAACACAATTCAAGAGTTACAGCACTGCCTGTTTACTGCGCGTGTGTGTGTGTGAGTGTGTGTGTGTGCGTGTTGTTGCCGGACGATCACGATCAACACTCGACTAATCTCAATTAGTGAACGTTTACTGATCAATAAAGACTTTCACAGACATGTTGTGACTTTTGCACTTTGTGTTTGTTTTGGTCTATACTGGTGGGAGGAAGATGCTCTATCACGTGAATTGTAGTTGGAGGAAGATGCTCTATTTTGTGGATATGAGGTGGAAAATGATGTTCATAATCTTGATGTTAATGGGAGGAAGATGCTCTATTATGAGAATGTTGGTTGGAGGAAGATGCTCTATAATCTGAATGTTAGTGGGAGGAAGATGCTCTATAATCTGGATGTCAGTGGGAGGAAGATGCTCTATAATCTGGATGTTAGTGGG
>JASSRZ010001053.1:0-11075 GCA_032164315.1 Malacoctenus gilli
CACACACACACACACACACACACACACACACACACACACACACACACACACACACACACACACACACACAGAACACACACACACACACAGAACCCCTGGCTGCCTCCCCTGCTGGCTGACTGTAGGAGGGATGCCAAATTGTTTGTCTCTCTCTGTGTCGAGGCTCTGCAGCCGAGATGAGACCATGAGAACAACTGCTCTCAGTCTGATGGTTTCATCAGGTTCAAGCTACAGGGAGCCTCACACTGGATGAGCTGCATCTTATTGGAGGGTGGAGGTGGTGGTCTGGGGGGGTTGCATGATCTATGCAGAATTCAGGAGTGATTCTATATGAAACAAAAACCCGTCTCACACACACCGTTCTGTCCCATCGATATTACCCTGTTTTGTGGTTCTGCCATCCGTATGACTGTTACTGAAGTGGGAGGGGCAGATGGGTCTGCCCCTCCATTTTTATAGTTCTCAGGAGATGGTCATCACGGGGGTGAGGAGGTGAGGCAGCTGCCTGTGTGAAAGGGTGATACTCCATGCTGGTGAGGTTGTGATAATCTGGTTTGAACTGTGAATTTATTGTGCAAGAGACAGCAGTTTGTTCTTCATTCACACCAGCTGAAAGAAGCAGCTTGAGAGGTGATGCTAACTGGGAAAGTCCCGAGCTGCTCACAATACAAACAAAGAAATCAACAAAAACATCCTCATTAGGTAAGACGCCTTTTCTCTACGTCACACTGAAGCCAGCTGGTGGCTTCACTCGTCACCCCCAGTTGTGTTGCCTCTTCTCTGACTGTAGCAGGCCTGCTGTGTGAAAGCGCAAATGGCCTTAGCTGTCCTGTGTGAATCGCTTCTTTAGTCACCTGATAACAGTGGAACCATGCGGTGCTGTACCGCTGTCACGCCAGTCCTCTGTGTGAAAGGGGCAAGCGATCGGCGAGGGGGGGGGTTTGTTGGGCAGCGAAACACCACAAAACCCCTCAGCACCGCCTGGCTCTACTTCTTTGGGTTTGATTGAACATATAACTGAAATTCAAAATACATACTTGCGCTGTTTTTTGTGAACATAATAAACAAGGAGCTCGTAGAAGGACTCATTTTGGAGGTGATTACCAAGTGCTGTTTTTGAATTGAAATGATTCTGTTGTAGTTTATTACAGACTGTGCCTTTCTCTCTCGTTCAAAGCTTCATTTTCCCTGAGTTTCATTTCGTCAAAATCATTTGGTCACACGAACCTTTGGGATAAATGGTGGGGTTCTAGTGTAACATAAAATTGATCATATAATTGATTGTGCAGGCTGAACACGATTTTTTTGAATGTGATTTCCAACCTCCAGTGTCCACTGTAATTAGGATGGGGGATAAGAAAAAGAGGGGGTAATGCAATGTACTGTAGCCAGGCAGATTCAAAAGAGGGAAACAGTTTGCAAAGGACGGTTTTAAGTAGGCAAAGAAGGAAGGTCCAACCCTGAACAAAGCAGTTAGAAGGAGTTTGCTCCTGCTCAAAATATTGTTTCTGTTGTGATAATGCTTCTTGCCAATACATTAGACACATTAGAGGGTGTCATTCCCCAGAAGTGTGTGACCGAGTTGCTAGCTAGCATGGGGGGGGGGGCTGGATTCTACTGTTTAATTGAAAACATTCTTAAACTGCCAGTTACATTGAAAGAGACCCGGTCGCATTTTCATTTGACACAACCAAATTACTTACTGTGCTGTAAGCCAAAATGCAAGATCCTTGAAATCTTTTATTCAGCATCCAAAACAGAAACAGAAAAGTAGCACACTAGGATCTTTTCCCAAAGCTAAGCAGACATCAGTGTTTAACCAGAATCACTAATATCTCGTCGTTGATCTCACAAAACCATTTGGGTTATGAGGTTGAGTCAGAATCTGCTTCTAATTACAAATCACTTTGTCACTGTAATAAGTCACACTATCTATATTGTGGTGGGAATCTAATGTGGTAAACATGTCTACTATTTGTTTTTTGTTTTCACGTGACTCAGCAGCATGTCAAGGCTGAAAGTCCCACTATCCCCTGAAACACAGTCCACCAAGGGACCCCAAGCTGGTTCAACACTACTGTGACCACAAGACAGCAAACTAGCTGAACTGTGGACTGTGACGATGTTTAGTCGTTCTCACAGGTCTGTTGTTGGGCTGCCTTCCTGGGTTATTGTGCACAATAAACATTGTTAGTTTGTAATCATCAGATGCAAACAGGCTGCCATGAACCTCACACAGGACACACTCTACAAATGGTAGTGCTCTTATTACCCTGTTATCAGGAAGGTAGAAAGCACAGCTCGTCCTTTAATGTCAGTGTATGTAGAGACATGTACTCGTTTAACCCCGAAAAAAGGACCAGGATCACCATTCTGTGTGTGGCTTCCACTGAACACTCACTGACCAGTGGTAGCATCCCTTTTTTTCCTGTGATGATGCGTATGGGGGTAGTTATGCCACTGCATGGAAAAGCCCGTTTTTCCCCTGACTTGCTCTGCCTGCTGATGAGTTGAAAGGGTGAGGAGGTCGCAACCTTCCTGGAGAATGTTTTATGATGACACGGCCGGGAAGGTCTGATTTGTCTCCGCTGGAGCGTGCTGCTGGAGTCTTCACAGCCAGAAAGAGCCTGATAGAGATAAATAGAAAGATGGCAAGGCGGAAGAGGGGAATGTGTGCACAGAGGAAGAGTGTTGGGGGAGGGCGTTTGCCTGAGGGTGGATGTGGCAGGGTGGGGTAGAGGCGGGTTGTAAATTAGCTGGCTTGGCAGGGTGATCGTCAGAAGCAGTTTCAGAGGATAGTACCCACCCTGACCCCACTTAGGACATGAGTGAACCCCGAGGAAGGTGTAAGCAGGTGGAGGGGAATGATGCTGACTGCAGCGGCTGGACATCACCTGTGACCATGAGGGATCTCAAAGGCCTTGTTCACATACAGCCCTAAATCAGACTAATTTTCCTGTCTTGACTGCATCCAAATTGGGATCGTAATGAAAAAACAAAATCCATGTCGTGATGAGTGGAAAAAAAACCCACTTGAAGCAGGAAATTTTCAAGAGGGATCAAAGACACGTACTAGGTTTTAAATGGACTCCAGTCCCATTTCCTGTTAATGCATCTTCAGTGCAGACATGCCAACATTTACTGTCTGTTGTAATGTGAGTGTAATCTTTAGTTTCAAATGCTCAGTAAAAAGGGAAAAAAATCAACCCAATAATTATGGAAAGAGAGAAAGTAATGCTGAAAAACATGGATTTTACTACATAGTACTACATTATAAAGTAGTAGTATTTAAAGTACTGGTTTTAAGAACCAACAAGCATTCTCCCTCTACGAAATAAAACTCACTACATGTAATAAATTGGCCCGTATAAAATAAATTAGTCTCACGCTTGGCAGTTCATCGATTGGCTAATTCGCAGTTGCTTTTTTGCAATCATGGAGCTTGTTAATGGAGAAAATTATCTGAGTCACCCCGAGGTGTTTCAGCTGGGGAGGAGAGAGTTAAACAAGGTTCAGGGACACACCAGAGAGGGGGAGAGAAAGAGGGAGGGGGTGGGGAGTTAATTTGCATGGAGTTTGCTGGAATGTACTCCTCACTGGTGTGTAGCGAGAGAGTTAGCACCCTGCCACAAAGTCCCAATACACTCCAATAAATCATGTAATCCCTGATACTGGAAGACAAACATGGGAGCAGATTTAATCAGGGTTTGGCAGAGTCTTTTATCTGGGCCATCTCTGCCCAGTAACACACAGCACATTCCCACCATCCTCCGATGATACCCACCCGGATGATAGTAATGAATAGGGAGTGTTTGGAGGAGAGGCTGAGAGCTGAGGTGGAGCCTGAGTTCAAGGATGATATTCGTGAAATATTTGACCATTCATATGACAAAATTAGTGGAATGAAATCTGGGTTGGAGAAACACCTGCTTTTCTTGACCTGCTTTCTGGCTCAGTCCCTCAGTACTGATGGACACAGTGGGCTTAACAAAAACTAATAGTTCTAATTCATCCAAAACTGTCATTCATTTATTTAATTTTACAACAGCAGCAAAAAAGAAAGCCAATCCCAGCGGTAACCTCTACTTCAGGTTTTCTTTGGTGACAAAAACCACAAAATAGTGTTACAAATACAGCGGATGAAAGTGGGTGACTGAAATTGAAAGCTGACCAAAAATTTATGAATACTTCTGAACAAAAAAAAACAATGCAAATCAGCGGGATGAGACTGTGTTCAGACCAACTTGCTTCACCAACTTGTTTCACAGTAAACTGTGGTGTTTTGTTATCATGCCAATGCTTTACTTCAGAACAGACAGGAACAGTGAGTTGGCCTTAAAAACCTTTTTCAAAGTACGACTAATAGATATTCGTAACCACCACAAGTTGAATAGCCTTCACTCGCTTTTAACACTCAGGACTCCACACAGGTCTTATGAGTAGTTCATGCTGTTACAGTTGACTCTCTTTCACACATTCACTCCCTTCTTTCTCAGTGAATTGCACCTGCAGCTTTATTCTGCTCAAAACTTTTAGCTTTAGCTGCTTTTTAGCCGCACTGAGGGAGATACAGCAGCTATGCGAGAAGATGTGAGGCCGCTACGCGAACCGTGACCAGCGCACCTCTCCCACCCGAACTCTTCTGGCTTCATTGGTCCCAAAACAGACTGTTAGCTTTGCGTTTACATTATTGATTATGTGATGGTCCAACTCAGGCCAGTGTCTTTGTCTGTACTCGTGCTGAAAAGATTAAGCTCAGGCCTCAAAGAAGACATCGCCACAGATATCTGAGGAGAGGGAATTTGTAAGGTCAAGGTCGGGCCCTGATTTCTCCACAGAGTCCCAGATTTCCTTCTCCTGCTGCGTATTAACCAGGCAGATGGTTGACCGCTCCGCTGCCCAGATTTGTATTATGGCCTTTTCCTGTTCAAGCAGCCACTCAGTCTTTGGATCTGCATTGTGTCGATGAGTCAGTTACCAGTTCTTGCTGAGAAAGACCACCCTGTGATCATGCAGCTTTCAGAGTCTATTGCCTCTGCGAGCAGAGTTCCAGCTCCCCCAGCTCTTTCCCCTACTTAACCTCCCACAGCTCCTCCACCTTCTACAGCTCCTATATTTCCAACAGCTCCAATAGTTTCTATGGATCCTATAGTTTCTATAGTTCCTACAGCTCCTATGCCTCCTATAGTTCCTACAGCTACCATTGTTCCTACAGCTCCAAGAGTTCCTATGGCTCCTATAGTTCCCCCACCTCCTATAGTTCTTCCAGCTCCTCCAGCTAGTACAGTTCCTTCAGCCCATATGTTCTTTCTGTTTCTGTCTGCAAATCTTCACAGTGATTGAAATTTCTTTGAACGTGTCTCTTGGATACACACTACAAATACACAGTCGTCCACTTCATGCTTTACTTTTATGTTAACTCTATGTGTTCTCTTCTATTGACTGTTTTTGCAGTCTTGTATGGGAAGCATAAAGCACCATGTATGAAAGGTGGTGACTATTAATTAATATGTGACCAGATAAAGGAGGACAAGGCCCTGTAACTTTACACAAGCGTCAATGCAGGTTCATGCACAAATAGGTTTAAAAATGAGAAATGTGCCTTCAAGATTCGAACTGTTAGAATTGTTACTTATTTATCAATTTAAGTTGGCCTATATATTTATATGAGCTCAGGTTGGAAAGGTGAAACAAGTATTCAAACAATCCTCAAAGCTCACCTGGTTCCAGAACACAGTGCTGCTACAAATAGATTGAAATTATTAATAAAAGGACGGAAAATGATCAAAAGAGAAGAGCAACAGAATCGGAGCAGCAGGTATCTATTGCAGGTCACCATGAGATTCCAACCTGATCAGACAGCAAGCTGCAAACACACAGGCAGGCACACACACAAGCCGCGCAAATAAATGCCTCTAAGTAGATTACAATACTTATGTGCATAAAAGCGTACAACACCGACCACCCTTCATCCCCGGCAGCACAGTGCTGCCGAGTCCTGGATCATCCTGGATCTGTCTTGGTTTTAACCACAGGTAAACAGTCACCACCTTCCAACCTTAAAGTGCACTTATATGTTGGACTGTACCTCATTGGAGGGGCTTGTTATTCCGATGCTCAATAAAGTTTGATTCTACTCCTTCCTGGCAGTGAGTCTTTTGTTTGTGTCCCACTTCTGCACAAACTGACTCATTAACACGACTGATTCTGAAACATTATCGCCGGCATCTCTGAGCCAGTGTGAAAAATCCAGAACCTTCAAGTCCTCAGTGGAGGACACCATTCAGTCAGAAGCAGCTTTCAGTTCCTTTGCTCCTCACCTGTGGAAATAACATCCCGAACACCTGATGGCTGATGACTCACTCACTTCTTTTAAGTCCCATCTGAAAGCATTTTTTTCCTGTGGATTTCCATGACAAAGGGGACACCAGATGGTGACCACATCACGATCAACCATCACAGCAAGAGAGAGGCCCAGATGTAAAGGGGACCAATAGCGGGGAAGATGGAAATGAAATCATGGCTTACCTCATGCCCCCATCACCTCGATGCAGAGCGGTCAAAGTGGGCCAGCGCCTGCACACACAGGGAGACCCAATTGCCTCCCCCAGGAGGTGAAGCACCCAAGCCCCTCACCCCCAGCTGATCCTACAGCAAGCCCCGACAGGGGAACAATCTGTCTGGGGCTCGCTTGAACCACCACCCCCAAGAAGGAGGCCAGGACAAGAACCCGAGAGCACCCCCTCCGGCCAATGAGCGTCAGCAGCCCAATGACACGGTCGCACCTCAAGGACCGCAGTCACAAGATGTCGAATTGAAATGTCCCACCACGAGTAGCCTGGCCCTGCGAGCTGAACCTTGTTTAATGAGTGAAGACCCACCACCAACCCAATTACTGAGTTCTTGAATTCTCTAACTTAGAAGCCTTCTCCTTGCACCGTGGCTAAGTGTGAATGGGTGTGTGTCATGCAATTCATTAAAATGGTCACAACATATTTTTTCTTTCTTGATGTCTGCAGAGCAATGTGAATTGATTTTTATTTGTGTAGTTTATTACAACTAAAGTTGTATTTCTCTTCAGTTATTCATTCAACCTTGATGTGTTATGCTCTTCGTTTGTGCTGACTTCTTTAGATTTAGCACCAGAAATTTAGACTTCTTCTTTAGATTTGCATACACATAGACAAGGGTTCAGGGAGCCTGAATGTCAGAGGATCAATCAGCCCATGCTGTGTAAAATGACACTGAAATGTGAGCCTACCTCAGAAGTCACCACCTGCATCACTCTGGGAAACCACAGGGACTCCTATCAATATCCTCAGTCTGATCTCAGTTTCAATTTTATGATCAAAAAGAACTGCAAGTGAATTCAGTTTGCCCTGTAAATATCCACAATGTCAGTTACAGGTGGATGGGTTCATACGCTCCCTTCTGCTTTCTGAAACTTGGCAGCATAACATAAATCAAAGCGGCACTAATTCACCAGGGAGCCATCAGTGGGAATATATTACAGCTTCCAGGGTACTTTGTATTGTAATAGATGCACTGTGTAGCTAAAGAATATCCCAGCGTTTATTTGTGTGGAATGAACAAAAAGGAAGCAGAAGAAAGAGTTTAGTGTGGTGGTGGTGGTGATGTGTGTGTGTGTGTGGGTAGGGGGGTGGTGTAATTAGAAAAAGATGGAATCAGCACAGGTTCAGTTGCTCAAGATGTGAAATCTCATTTCTATATAATATCATTTAAATCCTGTGATCCAGGAATTGTATTTGAACTCAGATTATCTGATTCATTCGCTCGTGAATACCCGAGATCCCTGCTACTGTTTTTTGGTTTGTGTGTGTGTGTGTGTGTGTGTGTGTGTGTGTGTGTGTGTGTGTGTGTGTGCGCGCGTGCGTGTGTCTGTGTGTGTGTGTCTGTGTGTGTGTGTGTGTGTGTGTGTGGGTGTCGATGTATGTGTCGGTGTGTGTATGCATGTGTGTGTCAGTGTCAGTGAGTGCGTTTCGGTGAAATGCGGGAGGTTTTTAAGTTCCGGATTTGAGCTAAGAAATTGAATAATTATGAAAGTGAAAAATCAATGACACTAAAAGAAGATAAGGAGGCAGGAGAAACTAAAAGAAGATCCAAACGAATGAATCTCTTGAAAAAATATGTTGAGCATGTCTTGGATTTTTTTAAAAATCATTTACACATGATGTAGGAGCAACACTTTTTCTCATTTTTTCCTAAAGAAATGAAAAGCCTACATTAGTTCTCTGACTCTTCCAAAAATTCAGATCATCTGTGTGCATTTCTCCCAAAAGTCTAATGGAAAGAGTTTGCTTGAGAAAATCAGTTCCAGGGAACGCAAAGCCGATTTCTATGTTGTTTATTCATCCTCTGTATCACTGTTTTCCATCTGAAGGAAGCAGGGGGGTTGCTGGAGCTGATCACAGACACCAGAGGTATCAGGCGTTGAAAGAAAGCAAAAGGAGCATCCCGAACAATAAAATCCTTAAGTTTAAGCGTCACCCTGTGCAATAAATTTGGACATCTAATAACCTGATGGCCTGCTGTCTGTTGCAAGCTGAACACAGCAACACTGCAGGAACAATTGTCATTGACTTAAAACTCATGAAGTCCCACTGCCTTCCCAACGCTGGTTTCCCAGGTAAACCGCTGCCTCACTAGGGCCCATTTTTCTCGATAAGCAACCCTGCTGAGGAGGAAGGCTGTTGGGGATCACCTGGAACTCCAGAGCAATTGGTGATCCTGCTGAACTCTGATTGGCTGAGCAGGCTAAAGCGCTGCAAGCTGCTCCGTCTCACTGTGCTGTGCTTCACTGCCGTTTTCACTGTGTCTATGCGCACATAATTTCTAACCATGAAGATGATGATTGTAAAGGGGCAAAACTTCAAATCATGGATGAAAGTCCAGGCTCTTCTGAGCACTTTCAGTGAGGTGGAATTGTAGCAGCACTTTCAACAGTTTGACCATTCATGGCTTTTTGTCAATACACCAGCTGGCATTTTAATTGCTTTTGCCTAATTGTTTGTCAAAAGCTCTCTTTTTTATGCAGTACAGGAATTGATTAAAACATCTTGAGATCATTCATGGAGCCGCTACTATTCCTCCTCTCCATGTCCTGTTTGACTTCCTCAGGTTCACTGCTACATTTAGCAACAGAAACAGATGATCATGGAGTAACTCTGTGAAGGGGAGAAAATGTTTGTGTTTTTTTTAGATGTGAAAGATTTAAAGCAGAAAAATGCTGTTTGATGTTCTGTTGAGATCACCTAATGGTGTTCTGGTACAAAGTTCATCTCTTATGCTATTTACAGTGACATAAAGCCAAACCGAAACTTTTCACTGCACCAAGAATGTCAAGATTCCAACCCCGAAAGGAGCTGCGCTGCAGACCTCCCTCACTCCTCTGTCCCATGTGAAGAAAAAGCCATGGTTAGCTTCACATTATAGTAGCACTTCGCAAAGCTAAGAGTATGAAGCACATTGCGTATTGGTTTTCTTCAGCTGCTGCTGCTGTTTGAGCACAGATAGCTGTCTGTGGTTGCAGCCTGTTAAAATGGCAGAAATGTTTTCATTCAGTTGTGGAGCCTTGTTCTTTTTTCGAGCACCCCAATCTTACTGGAGTTACAGCTTACATAGCCCCCATCCCTGTCTACTGCAGCTGCTCTTTGCAGAAGAGCAGAGGAGATGCCTGCAGGAGAGTCATGCATGAAACATTTATCATGCTAAAAATGTCTCCATAAATAGAGAAGTAGCTGTGTTCACCTCACCCTCAAACAATGGGAGGAGAGGAGGGTGGTAGCCATAGGTGCGCCTTCAGTCCAGTGAGAGAGGAAGGCAATAAGTTGTGGGGATATTTGACCCATCGCAGTTAACGACAAGGAGAGGATCTGGTATGCAGCTTCCAGCTCCTTTTTGAACTGCTTCGACTAACCACTTGATTCAGGATGACAGCCTGAAGACAGGCTGACCATACCCTACAGGGGCATTCAGGAAGTCTGCCAGAATTAAGACACCTATTGAGGGCCCAGACCTGAAACAGTGTCCTTGGGTAGGCTGTGGATGCAAAAGGCACCTTAAACATTAAGTGTCACAGTTGGGAGTTTCAGTGTACTGATGAAAAAGGACTATTCTGGAAAACCTTCCAACCTCAGTGACCATGACTTTTTCCAGGCAAGGAGGATAACCAGCAACAAAGTCCATAAAGAAGTGCAACCATGGCCTCAGAGGCATAAGGAGCAGTGAGGGCTAACCAGCAGTGGGAATCTTTGAAACCTTGGCTTTTGCGTACTGCGAACAGAAAAAACAGATCCCTTCACCTCCCTTGAGATCTGTGGTCAACAGAACTTTTAATAGACAACAAAGGTCTGCTGTAAGAAGGATGAGCTTGGGTCCACTTAATGACCCTCTTTCTCAAATCAGGAGTCTCAGTTTGATCAAACCAATTCCTCCATTCCTCCAGGGCATCCTTCATAGCGAGGAGCTTCTGATTCCTGTTTTCATAGTTGGGCTTGATGGAGGAAAACCTGTGGAAGAAGCAAGCACAAGGTGCAGCTTGTGTGACTCCCCTCACCTGAGAGAGAACCACCCAGAAACCCCCAGCCTGAATACAAAGAGCTGGTGAGGATCTGGATGGAAAAGGATGGGTGCAGAAGACAGAAAATGGGTGCAGAAAATGGGTCCTGGGGACAAGAAAGGTCTTTTCAGTGGTCTTGGTCTATTCAGACAGAACTTTGTAAGAATTGAGAGTATGGAGAGAACGACTGACCAAGCTCTAATTGTGAATCAAAGAGTGGTAAAAGGTAGCGACTCTGAGAAAGCACTGTGGTTGCTTGCATACACCTGAAGAGGCAAACACTCCTGATCTTGGACTGTTTCAGCTCTAAAGGACAGGACGACACATCATGATAACTGCACTCCTGTGCCTAAACTAGGGAGTGGGCAATCCTGGTCCTGGAGGGCTGCAGCCCTGCATGTTTTCAATGTGTTCCTGCTCCCACACACCTGAATGTCTTCGATGTCATCATGCAGCTCTGCAGCAGAGCCTGATGATGAGCAACCTACACACAACA
>JASSRZ010001054.1:0-11072 GCA_032164315.1 Malacoctenus gilli
TCTTCTCTGGTTGATGCGTGGAGTGATGAAGAAAGTCTCTGCTGACACAGTCTTGTAGTTTCTTCAGTCTTTTATCACAAATACAGTTTCGAAGCGAGCTATCCGGACCCAACTCAGAGAAAGAGATGCCAATGCTTTTTCACCCAGAGGTTTATGACATCCTGACCTTATTCCCGTGGACTCGCTTTTTGTCCAGTGGCTGACCATCTGCCCTTAGGCCAATAAAATATTTCACTCCAAGTTCCAGTTAACCATTCCTGTTAACAATTACTGCTTTAAAGAAGGCCGGGAAGAGACACCACAATACTTGTTGAACACATCTTCTCAGTGTCTGGATGTTTCACAATGCAGGAGTGACAGGAGGGATCATTAGTGGCGTGACATGCAGTCATAGTGTTTCTTTCAAAAATACACAACCATCATGACGTGATTTGTGTTAATTTCTTTCATTCTCAAGTGTTGAAACCATCTAAATACCCCAACTGGGTGTGAAACATTTCTTTTTGCAGACTCGTGCACTTCGGCACAAATGCAACAGTTACCTGTTTACACCTCCTGTAGTAAGACACACTGATGTTTGAATTAGGTGAGATGTTGACTTCTGAATTAACTGTTTGACACGAATGACGTCGCATTTTTCTCACTTTGCAAAGAATAAAAAAAAGCGGAACAGTTTTCGAGCCACTGTTGTCACCTCATGAAGGCCAACATACAATTTACTCAGCCTAATGAAATAAGATTCAGAAATCCTTGTTTTGTTATCCGGGGATAAACCTTGTAGTGATAACTAAAGCCACGGAAGGCGCTGTATCTCGCCGTATAGTAGTGAACGTTCACGAAACCGCAGCAGAAGAAAAAAAAACACTGAACGAGAGAATGAGGAAGTACCGGTAAACCTTTCCTGAACCGGAGACAAGCCTGACACATGGCCGAGCCGGTGAGGTAGTGTGTCAACCCCCCCCCCTCCCCCACCACCACCCGACTCGACTTCCGGCCGTCCCTCACGTTATTGTCATGGCGGAGGTCAGCGAGAACAGCGGCCGCCAAGCGGAGGAAGAGGACGGCTCGGAGAGCAGGTGCAGCCCGGCGCCCTTCGTTGAGACCACCGGCCCGGGGTTGACGCTCCGAGCCGCGGGCTCGCGCCCCGCCAACTACGACGACCGCAAGAAGCTGGTCCTGCACGTGGACCTGAACAACACCATCCTGGTGTCGGACGCGGTGACGGGCCAGGGGACCGTGGCCGCGCTGGACTACTTCCTCACCACAGTCACCTGGGGGCGGATGAGTCCGCACGGTAACACGGCAGCGCTGCTTTGTACTACTGATAATGGAACGGGGCGTCCCAAAGAGGGAGAGTATTTAACTCCTAATAAACTGTCGCGACATCACTTTTTAAGTCATTTGTCTTGACTGAGGACCTTCTGAACTGGTCACAGGGACACGTTGTTTGAACGTCACCATGGGACTGCCGATACGTCAACTAATCCACATAAACTCTAATCCGATAATATCGTCTACGTGATGCAAAATTACATCTGTTCTGGCTCTGCTTTCTGATATAGCGCACTTCCTTATTTTTTTTAGCCAATGAATACTTTTTAGCCCTTTACCTCTTTTCTCTCATCTTTCCACCATCACCACACTCACTAATCTCCGACAAAGAAGGCTGTAAGGATTCCTCAAAGCTCGATTGTTACTATGTAGAATGAACGTGTCTTCTCTGTAATCCACAAGTATTGTTGTCCTCCTGTCCTTTCAGGAGGCTGGGAGTGGCTGAGTGACGCCCCCTCCCTGCTGCCCCCCTGCAGTGACGCCGTCAGCTACTACTCTCAGTTCGGCCGGACGCCAGGCTTCACCTCTGCCGCCGGCCGGCGCTTCCGCGGCCTCCTGGACCGGCATCTGGAGCTGCTGCGCTGGCCCGAGGGCGCCAAGGCAAGCACCCCTCCGAAGGAGGGCCGCCAACTACCAGCTTCTGTTTGAAAGTGCTCTTCATGTAGATTGTTCAGTGAGAGCCAGTCTCTATTGTTCACAGGATTAAATGTGGTAGCTGCGAAACAGTTGCCCATGGTAACGATGCAGTCCACTCTCATGACTTTTTAACTCTGTTAAGCCCCGCCTTCTTCTTCATCCTGTAATATCTGCTGTTTCCTCAGAGCAAACATTTGTTTTCCACCATCAGGTCACTAAAAATGCTGACTCTTCCGGCGAGCCGTCCTGACTGTGTGATGACATCACCGCCTCGCTGACCGCTCTCTGTCTCCACCCCCCTGCAGGGGGACCGAGAGCTGTCCGTGAAGGGGGAAGACGGACGACTGTACCACTGGATCCTCCCCTCCTTCTTCCAGCTCCTCCAAGACCTGGCGAGGGAGGGCCGCGAGTTCGCCGTCCTGTTCCGCACGTTTGGAAGCGACCTCCCTCGCGTGCTTAAAGCGGTGTCCAGGGCACTGAGCGACGGCTCTCACCCACTGTTCCCGGACCTGCCTGATCTGAAGGTAATGCGAAGCGATCCTACGGCCATAACTGACCAGACGTTCCCACGCATGAGGCTGAAGCTTCGTCTTCTTCCGTCTCAGTGGTTTTTGAGGACACTCCAAGCCTCACGTTTCTGTGGAAGCAGCAGAGGGGAAGCTTCAAACACTCTTAGCTCTAAATGGGGCGTCATCATTTGCATCTCATTACTGCTTCTTGCTTGATTGCACTTTTGGAACCAGGAAACTTTAGTGTGTCCGAGTAGCAGCGATCCCTGTGTGGTTTCTCCTGTCGTTGGGAGGTTGTCCAGAAAAAGTGTGTGTGCGTGTGTGCACGCGCGTGTGTGTGTGTGAGAATGTGAGTGGGAGTGTGTGTGAATGTGGGTGGGAGTGTGTGTGTGCCTCTGTTGTGTGGATGTGGGTCGGAGTGTGCGTATGTGTGTGTGTATCGGTGTGTGTGTGTTGGTGTAGGTCGGTCAGTCAGTGTGTGTGTTAGTGTGCCTGTGTTGGTGTCCTGCTTGTGTGTCTGTGTCACTTTGTTTATGTGTGTTTGCGTGCGCGCATGCGTGTGTGTTTCTCGGGGTGGGGTGGGCAGGAGGGGATGAGCGTGCAGACATGTAGTCCTGCTGCGTGCAGCCCCCTGGTGGCCTGGTATATTAAAGCTCCTAATTCAAGCGTGGAGTTGACTCCTCACCAAGAGGGTCCCGCGGGGCAGGGTCCGCCTTGCTGGAGTGGAACGCATCGATCCCCAGAGAGGTTGGGCGATGGGGTTGGAGGGATGGACAGGGGGAGGGCCGCCCCAGGGTCAAGCCTGTCTGTCTGCACAGACGGAGGAGAGCGCAGTGATTCAGCCTCCTGTCAGAAACTGTTCAGACAGGAAGAGCGAGCGGGGGCGGGGAGTGTCAATCATCGGAGATAATCCGATCGCTCAGTTTCCCAACGATGGAGGTTTGTGTGTTTTGTGTCCAGTGACTGTTTTGATTTGGCTGAAGGCTGCTTGGGCCTTGAAGTGCTGCTTGTGGGTTGTTCCCATTCACACTCTGGGACGACACATCGCTCTGTTCTTGTCTTTTCTCCATCACTGCTGGAGGAAGTTTCGTGTAGGTGGCGCCAAAGAGCTTCAGTGGTGGAACAAAGAACCAAACTCCAAACCACTCTCCTCAGCGTTCATCGCAGCTCCAGAAGGCAGCAGTTCATTTGTAATGGAACTGTCACAGTGCTGTTAAATTTTACATGCTGGGAAACTTTCATGCTGATTCCACAATTAATTTAGGGCGCGTCCCTCGAAGGCCTTTTTTTAATGACACAACAATTCTCGCATGGATTTAGTGCTTACAAATGAGTTCAGAGCAGTTGTGTGTCTCCCCCCCCCCCCCCTTTCCCGCCCCCTCGCTTCCTCCCTCTGCCTTTGTCTCAGTTAAGCGTGGACACGACTCCGGGAAAGATCCGCTGCAGCAAGAGGACGATCGTCCTGAGCCGAGCCGGGGACCGCATGTCCTCTCGGGACGGGGAGAGGGGCCTCTACCGCTATCTGAGCTCTGTTCAGGGCCTGGGGGGATTCCAGGATCACTTTGATTGGTGGGCAAAAACAGACCTCCAGCCCGTTAAACCTTGGTTTGGTGTCTTTTTTCTAACCCTGTCCCCCCTTCCTGTCCCCTTCCATAAAGGTGGGCTGCCAACACATTTTCTATAAAGGGCGGGAAGCCTTTGTGGGTGGACCCGTTCGACGAGAACGTTCAGCACATCTTCATCGACGACAACATCCGGCAGAACGATGGAGACACTATCGTCAAACCAAAGGTACTGGGGGGTCAAAGCGTCTCAGGCCCAACAGCAGACCAGAACCTTTTCATTTAAAAGCTGTTTCTTTAATGGAGCAATTTTGTAAGCTTTTTCCAATGCTATGAAATGAGCTGTGTATGTGTGTATGGGGTGGGGGTGGGGGCTCTGCAAAAATACAGTCGAGATATCAGAAACATCTGTCCGTTTGTTTTAGTTCAACAAAGAACAATGAGTTCCAAAACAAGATAAACTCCCAAGTCCCTCTTGTCCAAGTGACTTTTTACTATTTTTCTTACCGCAGTGACTCAGGCCTGATGTTTTTCATGGTGCGTCGTGGTTTTTTTTCTGCAGTATGAGTATAATCAACAGTTCAGTGTTCAAAGTGTAAAATGTGGATGATGTGTTGCATGGGAAACTTCCACTAAGCAGTTTGAGGTCCCCTAGTGGGCCACGACGGGTTGTTGGAAAGAAATGCCCTGCAATGTTTGAAGTTCTCTCTCTCTGTCTCTCTCTGTCTCTGTCTCTGTCTCTGTCTTTCTCTTTCTCTTTCTCTTTCTCTACCTCCCTCCCTCAGGTGTTCCTGCAGCCGGGCGGCCCGGACACGCGCACCGCCTGCACCGCCGAGCTCTACGACATCGCCCTGATCCAGACGGACCTCCTGCGGGCCATCTCGGACCCCGGCTACTTCACCCAGCGCGTCCACATCTGCCTGGAGAACTACGAGAGCAACCTCCGGCAGGAGGCCGGCTAGGCCGACCTGTGACAACCCCTCTCCCCGCCCCCAGTTTGGAGTCGACACGAGACGCAGCTGTAGAGACGCTGGCGGGCGTAGCGAGGTTCCAGGTGGAGGGAGGTGATGCGAAGGAGCGCTTTGAGGCAGCTTCAGGACACACTTGTTGACAAAAGTTGTCTAAACGGTTCGACTTGACAGCTCAGAGAAGCCGCCGTCTGCTACGGAGAGCCCCTCACGGTCGGCCCCCCGCCGGCTGCTCCCCTGAGCTCTCTGCCACACACAGACTTAATTAATCACTCCAGCGGTCAGACTTTTAATTGCTCCTGGCGGGATGTTTGTGCTGACGGTGTGAAATCTGTGGCACAAGAGGGGGGCAAAACATGGTAAAAGAAAAGCCTCCTGAAGTGGTGCAGAAAATCCACCCCCCCTCCCGCCTGATCAGAGTTTGTGACCTGCGACGCGTCGCATTCACGTCCACTCCAAACCTAGAAGCGACTTGAATTAGTTCCGGACGACTGAAGCGTTTAATTACCGAATGCGACCAAGTTTTCGGAGGCACGGATGAGCTCTTAATTTTGCACGCGGTGAGGAAGGCGACACGCGTCCTCATGGCCGGTGCAGCGGTCACTTTTGGAGGCACTGGTTATATATCATTACGTTTTCTGAGAGAGGCAGCTGGATGGAGAGCAGCAAGTCCCACACACACAGATCTGACGTTCTGCCATCGTTGTGTTTTCCTGATCTGATTTGAGTCAAGCTAGATATTATGGGTCATTTCTTTTACTTTCTTCTTGAAAATGTTTCGTTATGAAGCTTAAAATTTTCTCGACTTTACTTATTATTATTATCAATAATAAGAAGAGGTTGATTTTAATCATCTCATGCTGGAAGAGAAGAGTCGCTCTGAAAGTCTGCTGAGCATCATCAGATTGAAACGTATTCTTTGTGAAAACAGTTCGACTCTGGACCTCAGTTCTGCGTTCGTACAGATCAAACTGATTCGTCTCATCAGTTCAGTGTTTATAATTCAGAACCGAACCTCTGCAGTGTTTTTCAAGCCTCTCCACTCGAGGTCATGTCACCTACGGCAGTTTGAAGCCACTGGTTGAGCTTGTTGTCTCACAACTTTAATGTGGTGATTATGACGGTGGTTTGATATTAAAAGGTGGAGATGAATATATACATATATACACACGCACACACATCCCATACAAACTTGAAGTTTTTATCTATTTATTTTCCTGATGTGAAAGTATTTCCTTACAGCTGAAGAAAATAATAAAAACAAAGGTTGAATCAGCTGCCTGGTGTCTTGCATGGCGTCAGCCTGACGACGTCGTTAAAGCAAGTTTCGGATGTAGGGAACCTGCGGTGATCTGTTGTGGTACTCGCGCCATGAGGGCGGGCAGGACTACACCTCTGGCGAGAAAACACGCTTTTGACCACCTCCCACGTCCGGCGTTGGGGTCATCGATGACGTCAGTGGTGAATGTTGGTGGTGCGTCTTTACTCACCCTCTCAGCCGCGCCAGTGTTGGTGGTGTTTTGGTCACTTTGTTTCAGAAGCTGCCGACAAGGTGTGTCTGGGTTGATGAAGACTGATTGCATTTTCCCACAAAATCATGGTTGTTCAGTTTTTGCCCTTTTTTGCTCAAAATAATGTTAACATCTGTTATTTATCAAAAATAAAGGCATAACTGAAACTTTGTCGGTTGATAACAGTAAAAAGGTGTAGAGATTAAAGAAAGGCTTGTCCAAAGTATGTTTGACATTTAAAAACTGCCAACGGCCCATAAACACACGTGTCGTGAGTTTAAAAAATGAAATGAAGTGCGGTGCAGCAGATTTGGAGCCAGTTGCATGTGAGGTGTTTGGAGACGCAGTGAGCGGCGGCTGTGTCCACACGGGGGCAGCAGAACAGCTTCTGAGCAGCCTCACCTTTCCGAGGCAGCAGGTGAGTCCGAGGCTTCACCTGGCGGCGCCGAACTGGCGCTGCGGGTCGGGGTGGGGTGGTGGGGCACCGCGTCCGGACGGAGAGCGGCGCGTGGCGGAGGAGAGCCCGAGTCGTGACGCTCAACGGTGTCGGTGGAGGATGGTTGAGGGACGGCGGACGCGGGGAGTTGGCGCGATCTTTCAGACTGCGTAAATACGCGCCGGTGAGTGAGGCGAGGGGAGGGGAGGGGAGGGGAGGCGGGGAGAAAGGGACGGCTGGAGGAGGAGAGGGAGGAGAGGAGATGTTGAGTCAGTGCGGGTTGGAGGATCTCGCTAACTGTTGGTCTCTCTCTCTCTGGCTCCTGCCACCGCACAGGTGCACGCACCGGGGAGCGGCGCCGTGCGGTGCCGCCGCCTTCCTCGGACCCGGACCACGCAGCGTCAGTGGTTTTACGCGGAGCTCTTGACGCCCCGCCGCGGCCGCTGGAAGCACAGGTAGGCACCGCCGCCGCACAGCCGCAGCCAAACTTTGTGCCCGATTCCGCACGCACTTGTGTGTGTGCGCCCGCACGCCTCGCCGGAACCACACGCGGGACCGTGCTGGACGCTGGTTGCGCCCGGACGCACGACTTGGACACACGCGTGGGGAGTCAGGGTGTTGGGGGTGGTGGGGGGGCCTCGTTTTTTGCGGGGCGTTGCGGTGCCTTCAGCAGGCATCGAGCGGAGTAGGCACGCTGTCAGACGTGAGTTCCAAACATGCGCACGTCAGGTGCCGCAGCGCAACCGTGGATTAGTGCACCGTGCTCGTGCACAGAGGAAGGGGAGGTCTCCCTGCAGGACGCCTGTCCAGCGTTGCGTGACGCGTGTGTTTCGCTGTAGATTGATGGATTGAGGCGGGAGGTTGCGGGGCCAATCCGTCCAGATGTTCCGCGGGATGCGTCTTTTCCATATAGGAGGGAAGCCCGCGCGTCACCATCTGCCGCGCCGGGCAACGTCCGAATGCGGCTTCAAGTCGCAGGGGAGGCTCAAAGTTTGCGTTCGGTCTGATTGTGAAGTTTCTTCGACGTCGGAGCCGAGATCTGTGTCGTCCGTTCATGGCTGACCCGCCTGCAGGAGGCTGGAGGTGTTTCCAGGCAGGCTTCCCGCTCCCCCCAGTGGGGGCGACCCACAACACATCACATCACATCACATCATATCACATCACATCACTTTACACTCCCTCTACCCTGGGAACTGATGGACAGAAATCACAGTTTCTGAACATTCCCCTGCCGTTCACGCGTCCTCAGATCAGTCCAAGGCCAATTGAAGAAATTCGAGGCTTTTAAACAAGCATTTTTTTTTTACGCATGTGCTGAATTCCTGAAAACCAACTCAGTGAATCCAGGCAGAGCAAACAGATTGTTTTGTTTTTGACTTTCCCCCCAATAAACAGAGCAAAGCTTTAATTTCTAAAAGGTATTTTTTTGGACACCAACACAAACTTGTGCAAAATAACAACAAACCAGCTTATAGTTGCATTTATGAGGGAGAAAAAAAAATCTGTGTTCTTGTCTCCTTTTGTTGTTGTTTATCAGACATTGGGGTGAACCTGCATTGTTGGCAAAATTGTTTGGTTGAACTTGGACTCCGTTTTTCCACTTCTTTCGATCCTCAAGCTCCATGAGCGCCCAAGTCGACCCGACCAACACGAATCACTTCATCACTCGCAGTAGAAAGGTGGCAGGCAGGCCGGCAGGCGACGTGATGGGACGCGACTCATCGTTTGGTGGATGTGACCCTCCAAACATGATGTGTCACGTTTGTCGATCCGGGAGATGAAAAAAAAAGTCCCTCAGGAGATGTTTGTCTGCTGAACCAGAGCAAGTGTGAAAGTACAGCTGCTGTCAAAGCTGCAGAGATACTGGGGGGGGGGGGGACCGTGGAGAGTCACTCTGAGTGGCTACTCATAGCGGCGGGGCTCTGTCTGTCTGTGTCTCTCTCTCTCTTTCTCTCTCTCTCTCTCTCTCTCTCTCCCCCTCCCCCTCCCCCTCCCTCCCTCCCTCCCTCCCTCCCTCTGCATCGGCGCTGCTTGGTGCTCTCCCGACCTGCAGCGACCCCCCCCCCCGCCACCTTCCCCCCCCAACTTGGCGTGAGCTCATTTGCATAATGAGGATTACAGCGGACACGCAGCGTCTGGCGCGGTCTGGCGCCGCCGTGGCATCTCCCGTCGTTGCCGGCAGAATGCCACCTTCAATGAGGGAGTCGCCGGCTCTGCCACGGCCGGCTCTGCCACGGCCGGCTCTGCCTCCTCTCCATCATTGATTGGGGGGGGGGAGGGCAATGATAAATGGACATTCTTGGACATGAAATTAGTAACGAATGAAATGAGTTATTGATGTCGCGGCTGGCACTAAGACTTGTTGGATCTAAGTGGATGAATTACGGCGCACGGCTCCCGTTTCGTTCCACCCGAGCCTCTTTATCCATTCGCCGCCGCTCTCCAGCGCTCCTTCGTGTTGATTTTTCAATCTTGCGTTTGACTTGTGCTGCATAAACAATTGAGTCGCCCACTCCGCCGCTATATTTATCCAGAAGTTCAAACCAGAGAGGGGCGCCCACAGGAGGACACGCCGTCCAGATTTCAGCAGGTTCGCTCCGACGCCGCTTGATTCTCAGCGCCCGTTTGAGGGGGGGGGGGCAAACGGCTACATTTCACGTCCGTTCTGCCCGCTTGACCTGCCGTCTCCGATCGGTTTGCCGCCTCTCCGGCGGCCATCATTTCCGCATCACTCCGTGGCAAGACAAGTGACGGCGCGACGGCTCCCGTCTGCAAATTGCATGTTATTTGTTTGGGGGACGGGGGAAAATTGAGGTCTGTCCTTCCGTTGAACTCGTGGCGCTCGGTGGGGAAACCGGCACTCCCGGAGCGGTCGGCAGGGAAACAGGCGGGCTGGCGCGTGTCCTGGGGGTGGGCCGCGCCTCCGATTCGATGTGGCGACACCCTGGACAGGTCGCCGTATGTTTTCAGCCACCCTTAGGACAAGATGCCTGCTGCATTTTGAGTGACTGACTGGAACTGGAAATTTCCTGGGTGCAGACGACATCCGTTAGACCTCAGTTGGGTTTGAAGAAAACTGTCTTCTGCTGATGTGTAAATGATTTCCTTGCAGCTCCGGCGCGTTTTTTTTAGTTTTCTTGGTGATAAAAGCGTCAGCGGGCATCAGACTTCCAGACAGTCTCTGGGTGCTCCTGAACAGACCCCACATTATTAGCAGGAAAGGAAAGGAGTTAAGAAAACACTGAGGAACTGATAGAACGTCATGTTGTGAAGAGGAAAAAACTACTAACGACTGCGTTTTGCTTAAAAACAGCTTTTTTGCTGGCCTCATAGGACACCTGTAGCAGAGTGACGCTCGGCCCAATTAAAACCGCCCCCGGTGTGTTCGCCGTTCCATCCGAAAAGCCCCTGGTGGGGGCAGATGGAGTCCTATTGGATGATGCCCTTATATTAGCAAGAACTTAGCTTTAAATTGACTCGTATGAGGCATTAGAGCATCTTCAGTTCACATGTTGGGTTGGGTCATCTTGTGAGGTCATCCTGTGGCCCCGGTTCCTCGCTCTCCGTCAGCAGCGGAGCTGCCGACGGAAGGTCCCCTGCGGCGTTTCGACTCCTCTCCTTATGATGCACTTTGTCAGCTGTTCGTCATCTGAAAAGTTCTGCCGCGTCACATATATCACAACAGCTGTTCGACATGCTTCTTGCTCACTTGCCAAGAGTTCTGCCCACTTCAGTGAGGGGATCCACCATCGTAACGTTTTCATTTGGTCCCTGGTTCCTCTACTTTGGCCCCCATGTGCACGATGTCACTTCCTCCTCATTTCTGTGTCCCCCCCCCCCTTCATTCTAAGAGTCCCTCTTTAATGGAGTGTTCCTGTAACTCTTTATCTTCTCCACTCACTCGCACTTGTTCCCCGTGCATGTTTTTCCCCTGTTTAGTAGCCAGTTTGGCTCTACAGCTGCTTTGATAAATGAGGCCCCCCTAAAGCCCATGACAGGGGGAGAAGGGGGGGTGTACTGTACACTGTCAAGGCTGATATAGTTGCGCACACACACACACACACACACACACACACACACACACACACACACACACACACACACACACACACACACAC
>JASSRZ010001055.1:0-11069 GCA_032164315.1 Malacoctenus gilli
ACACACACACACACACACACACACACACACACACACACACACACACACACACACACACACACACACACACTCTTTTGGAAGCAAACAGGCATCATAAACCACATTTACAACTTTCAATCTTGATAAATGATTGTAAATGTTTCTTTCTGTACATATTTACAACACAAGTAAACCCCAAACCAGCAGATGCATTTTCCTCAAGTTTTTGTGAGTCTCTACAGTTACCACCATATGGTTTGATGTTTAACACTGTGAATGTGACACTGAATAGCGTAAATTTTAGTAGGAATCACCAAGCACCTTGTCTGATCCTCCAACGACCACATGCTGAAATGTAGATGTGAAAGGTTCTCTGAATACAGTGCACAAACCATAAGCATTTACCAAGTGTGTAGATAATAGACCTTTACAATGCAGGAATTACTGAACATATTTACATGGCATGCATTTATTTGTACAGATTTTTCCACAACTATCCTTTCAATCCAGTGCCAGGTTTCCCTGGGCCATCTTGGAGACGTCTCAATGCCACAGACTGAAGTGAAGTCAGGGTAAAAAAAAAAGAAGACATTTTCATTTGCCTCAAAAATAGGATCAATACCTTGTCAGAACAGACAGAACATCTTACATATACCAACACAAAATTAACAGATGGCTAAAGAAAGAAATTAGATATCTAACAATTTGTAATAACCAACTCTGTACTTATTATTTACTAGAGTGAGGGTGAAAACTGACTGTAAGATTATTCTTCGATTGGAGAAGTGAAATACTGATATTTCTTGAAATTGATTAATGACTCCATTTTAATCCAATTAACAAACACGCAGGAATTCTGGGTAATAGGTAAATAAGAGAACAGAATCCCAACACTAATCATCACTGACTGACCTACAGTTGATCTCAGGTGAAACCTGCTCAGCACTGAGGACGGAAACAAACTGAGCCACTCAGTCTGGTGATCAATATCGGTCCCAGGCGGAACTATGGAGTGCCTCGCTTGATGGACCGAGGCGTTAAATCCGCAGGCGGCATTCGGGTGCTGTATGTTTGAGATGCGCCCTGAGGCGGCAGCAAGCATACCTGCAAAAGAACCTCAAAGGGGGAGCCGGGAAGAAGCGTCTTGCTCCTCTCGACCACTCGAACGGGTGTGCCGTGGAGAGAATTCTTCAGTCTCAACTCGAGAGGAAGCATCAAGCTTGGACGTCCATGTCCGCATTACAACAAACAAACAAAAAAAAGTTGGACAGGCAGAAAAACGTGAGACACAAGACTCAGCTTTATTGTTTGAGTGTTGCCGTGGGAACCGAGATCACATGTGACGCGGAGATGAAAAAAAAAAAAAGTGTACTGCGTTTGGACAAGTACAAAACAAAAAGGGTTTCGATAGTGTCAGATACCGAAGTGACGAAAACGACTCGACACCGAAAACATAAAAACGTAGGAAAAGGCTCTGTTGCTTTGTAGACATCTACAAATGTTAACATGCAGTTTTCGCTCCTTTGTGCCACAAGGTTGGAGCAGTAATTCATAAACCCCCCCCCCTTCCCTTCCCCTGACAGTTACTGCTGCAGGGACACTTGTAATATACCGGTAAAAGCTGAAGCAAAGAGACAACCTGCACTTCACTTCACGAGATGCTGCTCATATTTTCCACAAAAAAAAACATCGTTTCCATTGCAAAAGCGGCTGGACACTTGGTTGTTCACTTTAAACTCCGTCACCCCTGGAATAAATAACAAACAAAGTGCCTCATTTGTTTTTTTTACGAACGTGCATTCATCTACAGACTTGTAACAGCGATGAAGCGAAACAATTGTTTTCAAAGTTGAAAGGCTTAAGGACCTCGTCAGCGTTGTTAAAATATGACCGTGTTGTGAACGGGGCTTCGTTTTTCGACGATACAAAAGTTTTGGATAGAAAAAGGTGTGTGTGAACACAGTTCAGCCCGCCGCCGTCTCCCCGCTTCCACGCAAGCAAACACCGGGCCAGGCGACATCAACACATCGTGAAGGGATGCGGCCTGTTGCTCTGCTGGAGGGAGTCGCCCTCGGGCCCCGAGGGGCTCAGTTCGCACAGGCGGAAGAGCGTCTCCTCGCTGGCCTCCGCTTCCGTGAGTGGCTCCAGGCGGATGAGGGAGCTGCGGGTGGGTCGCTTCGACTCGATGCCGCTCTCCAGCAGCTCCGAGGGCAACTGCGCCTCCATGCCGGCGCTGGAGCAGGACGGTGACTGGAGGGGGGCGACGGAGGAACTGCAGCTCCCGGCCGTCCCCGGGTCCAGCTCCGAAGACGAGGTGCAGACGTCAAGCAGGGCCAGCAGGGGGCAGGAGGTGTACTGGATCAACTGCTTGTCTGAATACGGGACAGAACGGGAAGGAGGGTGTTACTCAGAGAAACACTACTTTTTTGAACAAATGGAGGCCACTGTCTGTTTCTCAATCTAATGCTTTCTTTGAAGCATTTCAAATTTGAGATGTTGGAACACGCAGCATTGAAACGGGCCTCGCTGCCCTTTCAGCCGAGTCCCCACTCTGGATACTCTCACAAAAGAGATGGAGGCCAGGGATGGAGTGGTTTCGAAGGGAAGTGGGTCAACTCCAGTGCGTCCTCGCTCACCTGCGTTATCGTCCTCGGCTCTGCCTCGGCTTTGTTGTGCTGTCGTGTTCTCTGCCAGGCAGTCGCTCTCCTTAAAGTCCCCAAATGACACAACATATTGGTTAAAAACAACCCATCACAACAAGCCACACTGACAAACGCTTGGAGAGAAAAACAGGTTTGCATTCTAACATGTTCTGCTCCGATGATTATTCCCCTTGCTGGTCCTCTAGGTGTCACAGTCGGTAAAGTGACTCCTTTCGCATTTGCAGTCGTGGCCAAAACGTTTGAGAATGACAAAACGGTTAGTGAGTGATTAGCTTGAGTGAGGGTGAAAAGTTCATCATAGGTTAGAGATTGCAAGTGCTTCCAATAAGTAACAGGATGTGGCAAATGTTCCGTGCTTCTTCAGTTGACTTTAGTGTGGGGGGTCTGGAGCCCCCCCCCCCTGCAACTCCATTGATTAGTGTCTCTCCACATTCCTCAGTTCTTTGTACTCTGGTCTACTTCCTGTTGGTGTTTGTGATCTCTTTCGGGTGACTAGGCAGGAGCTGGAGATGCCAGATGCAAACCCCCAACTTCAGGTGGCGATTTATGACCCCTCTCTGGAGATCGGGGGAAGTGATCAGTAACTTATTGTTAGGAGAGAGGGAATGCTGCAGGACATTTGGGAAAGGCCAGTCAGGTCTCTGGACATTGACCAGGACCGGACCAAGGATTGAGAAGGATAAAGAACAGAACAAGCGACAGTTAGGCGTCTTTGTCTGGGCTGAGCATAAGATGGTGTTTTTGTCTGGTTGCTAGGGAGAAAATGACCCCGAGCTCTGCACCCGCACATTCAAATCTGACTAAGATTATTCTCTCATTCTCTCTCTTTAAATTGAATGACTCCATTTTAATCCAATTAACGAACATGCAGGAATTCTGGGTAACAGGTAAATAAGAGAACAGAATTCCAACAACACCAACATCTGGAAGAAGGCTTGTTGGGAGAAGAGGAGATGAGCGCAACCATCAGTCCAGTCTCATAGCAACAGTGAAGCATCCTGAAACCATTCATGTGCGTGTTGGACTTTCTGGTCAAGGGAGTGGGCTCTCTCACAACCTAGCGAGAGTTTGCAACTGTAATCATTTGTAACTAAGCAAGCAGCTGCAGCGACTTGTCAGATGTGGCGTCCTCTGGCTGACTTGACAGAGGACACGCAAGACTGTCGTTGTTGTGGTTAAAAGTACATTTTTTCTAATAGAACAAGGACTTGACTGTTTTTGGAAACTCAATTAGTATTTCTTTCTACTTTTTGTGCCGCTGCAAGTTCTTTCTCTCTGTTCTGTCCTGGTCCCGTTCTTTAAAAAAAGCCGTTCATGAGACGACAGTGTTGTAAATCAATATTACCAGTAAGTTTTACTCACATCTGTCTCCTTTCTAAATTGCATTGGCCTAAAATAAAATCGGCGGGGGCGGAACTGCTATTAGGGAGCCAATGTGTCTTTGTTCATCAGCATGCGATTTGCAAGCAAACTGCATTCAAACTGCATTTGTGGCCTCGAGGCAAAATGTCCCGTTCTGAACAAGTGAGGTCAGGGCGCCACTTTTCCACTGCGACACTGAATTGATTTAGTTCCGCTTGTTGGTATATTTCCTTTACGTACATGTTTGTAGGTTTAAAACATTGTCCGCAGCAGGCTTGTGTTTATACTTTTTTCGAGGTCGGAGTCAAAGTTTTACCTCCACGGCGTCGAAATCTGTGCTGAACTGCTTTCCGTAGAGCATGGCCTGAAAGTCCTCCAGGCTGCAGTCGATACTGTCCAAATAGTCCATCAGCTCCACCCTGACACAGGCACACATACACAGTGACATTATGGGGAACGAATCAGTTTGTTGCAATAGCGTCGCTCGCTGCTCGCCGTCCACGTTTTGCGCGGCTTGGCGCCAAACGACCCGTTTGCTGCACCGACTTCTTTGCGCTGACCGCTTGGTACTCACTTGCCCAGCAAGTTGATGTTCTGCGTGATCGCTCCGTTCTCGTTCAGTATCGAGTCCATCATCTTGATGGGGTCCTCCAGGCTCAGGCCGGAGGCTTTATTGAGCTGCAGGACGCCGCAGGTGGCCCTGCCGTCGCCGGGCTCTGCTGCCGCTCCCTCTTGCGTCTTCCTGCCGTCGTCCGCGCACTTTGCGCCCACATCCGTCTCGGCTGGGAGCGCCGGACAGCTGTCCACCTCCACTTCCACGATCTCGGCATCGCTGTGAGAGAACGTGAGATCATGCGGTCACTAAGAAACCTGCGGATAAGCACATCAGCTCTGCTGTGTCTCCCATGGGAGACAATTTTCTTGAAATGCCGTCAACAAGAAGTGCCTGTTTGATGTTTAATCAACTCAGAATGTCAATCAATGAATAACCGCACCAGGGAAGTGACGGTAAATATTGACAGAACCTTCCAGACACCGTGTGCATGGCACGCAGAACAAAAAGACACAACAGAATCTCTGCTCGGCATGTCTTTGGTGAGGAAGTCAGTAGACCAATCACAGCACTCGTTGAATGTTGGCGGTTGTACCTCTGCTCGTAGGCTCGGGGCGATTCCTCCGTGATGTCAGTCGCCACTGCTGCGTCGTCCTCAGTCAGGTTGCAGATGATGACGTCGTCCGACATCTTGGGGCCCTTGACGCCCTGCAGGCTGCTGGCCGAGGACTGAACAGGACACTGATCGAGATGAGTGTTACGGGAAAAGGCTTCAGCAGAGAAGCTACAAATACTCAGATCTGAATCTGCTGAAATAATAATAATAATAAAAAAGCTTGAAATAGGAAAGAATAAAACTTTTATCTTCAGGGGATAACTGCTGTTTTCATGTGTCATTACAGTTGCAAGAGGTGTCTTAAATTTTTGGCATAACATGAGCTTCATGTAAGTAATTTAAATAGACGAAGGAGGAGGAGGAGGAAGAGGGGGGAGGGAGATGAAGGAGAGGGAGAAGAAGGAGAAGAGGAAGGAAAAGAGGAAGGAGAAGAAGAAGAGGAGGAGGAAGAAGAGGAAGAAGAAGAGGAGGAGGAAGAAGAAGAATAAGAAGAAGAGGAGGAAGTAGAGGAGGAGGAAGAGGAAGAAGAAGAAGAGGAAGAAGAAGAAGAGGAAGAAGAAGAAGAGGAAGAAGAAGAAGAAGCAGAAGAAGGAGCAGAAGAAGAAGAAGAGATCTGTTAGACACACACCTTGTCATCGAAGATTGGATGAATATATTTTGGCTTCTTTCCGTTGCTGTTCATGAGACTCGGCCTGAAAAAAAGGCACGGAAGCAACTCACAAATTTTCTTCACAGCAGCTGGAAGTGTACAGTGTTTCAACTCAGTTGAAAAGAATCGGTTATCTTTCGTCGGGAGTGCGGGACAGTCGCCCCATCACGGATCACTTTCTGACCGTTGCGTGGAACTCGAGCGTTCACACCATACTCGACGCGGTCAATTGACTCTCACCTTTTGCGTTTCAAGTTCAGGATGCGGTTATTCTGTACCAGTGTGACGATGAACTGGATCAGCTGCAAAAAAAACCAAACAGTCAAAACAGTTAAAGAAACACAGATCACCGCAAATTTCATCCTGAAAATGAAGGGTTTATTGTTATGAAGTCAAATTTGGACGTGCTCCTCAAATAAGTCAAAGACAGGCTCTTACTTTTTTGATGAGCTGCTGCTGATGGGCATATTTCTGTCTCAGGTCGGAGATCTCCCTCCAAAGGCCCTCGTTCTCCCTGGAGGGCAGGAAAACGCATCCAGTGAGCGGCTCCCGAAAAGCAAAACAGAAATCATTCTTGTTGGGGAGGAGAAAAAAAAACGCTCTTCACTCACCTCTTGAGCGTCACCAGCCTCGCGTCGATGCTCTCTTGCTTGCTGTGAACGCTCTGGACGGTGGCCAGAATCTTGGTCAGGTCCTCCTGGCGGATCTTGCTGTCCTCTGGACGAGCGCTGGACACCTGAGGGAGCACGAGGCGCAGTCAAGCGCTTTGCTTGACGGTGACTCGACACTTTGGGGAAAACGAATCGGCGATCCGAGCGGTGCTTCTTTAACTCGCATCTTGGGACGTTTTAAATGACCTAACTTCACTTTGTAAAGCCAAAACACATATTTTTTGGAGACTTTCAAACTTGTGTGTCCAAGTAATAACCACAATTATTATAACTTTTAGTCGTTTTGGGGGAATTGTGCATCACTGGGTTGCGGGCAGAAACAGGGAAACGAAGGCAACAGCAGCACCTTTCTTTTGATGTTTTCCAGCAGGTCGTCCTGTCCACGCTTGAAGAAGGGGTGCTGAAACTCCACCGGACCGTCCCTCTCTTGCTTCACCATGCCCGTGTCGATGTGCATCACCTTGCGGAATCCATCTGCGCACAGTCACGCGCGCACATGCACACAAACACCGACACACACACACACGCACAGAGCCAACAACGTGAGTGTGAGCGCAGAGGAGGCTTTTTGTGTATTCCCTGCCTATTATATTCGACTTATTTCAATTAAATTCAATTATTTGACACAATACCTAAAACATCCTTGATTTTTTTTTAACATTCGTAGTATTTTAGTTTTGTGAGTGGTCTCTATTGAAAAGCTCTCATTAACTTATCTGCACAACACTTTCATATCCACTGTCCTGATTAGTCTTTTTCTATCACGTTCTTTGAAGCCTTCACATGATTCGACTGAGAACCAGAAGAAGTGCTCGACGCAGCCGTCTCCACCAGCCCAAAATGGGAAGATCTCGCACCACCCGGCCGGCACGGACTCAAGCGAAAGCCGACGGGCGTCCTCCTCTCCCGGGTGCCACCGTGCACGTGACCCGCAGTGAAGGCAGGAAGATGCAAACGATCGCAGAAAACGTTAAACTTCTGGATACGCTAAGGGAAGGTAGACGCTACGTGGCTCCAGGGCGCTACAACAGAACACAGTTCTGTAGAACAACTGTGAACAAGGAAGTTGACAACTTCGCAGATTTGGCCCATCGCGGGTTCCGGAACCTTCCTTTAATCGTGAGTTGGGAAGGCTGAACGACATACTCAAGGTCTCCTTTGTGTCCCATCAACACAATTACAAACAAAATTAACACCAAGCACACAAACTGGGTTAAAGAGCATCTGTCGGCCCCCTCTGTGGGCCACAGGATGGCCCCTGTACAGTCAGAGTCTGCACATTGTGACTCGGGCCCCCACTTGGATGAACTGATGATTGATCTCTCTTACACATGTTGAGCTGCCTGATGAAGCTGGCCATGTTATTGTGCTTGAAGAACTTGGGGAGGATCTCCTTTGCGAAGCGCTGCTCGTCTGACACGAGGAAGCTGTTGCCCTCCTGCAAACAGAGACCAGCAGAGTGAGAACGGCAGCACAGGGAAGGTGGAAAGACACACAAAAACACACTTTTTTTTTAAAAAACCCAAGCGGCCGTGGCAGGCCAAGGGACGTCGCTATATCCGGTGGGTCAGAAAGGTAGAACACACGCTTCAACTTCCTTCAATAGATCCGGGTCGAGCAAAGTCAAAAGCAGTCGAGTTGGTGGGATCGTTGGACCGAGCGGTCACAAAATGCAGAGTTCTTTGTCTCCGAGCAAGACACTGGGTGTCATCACTCCATTGGAGAGCGTCTGGTGTTGCATTATTGGTCTTCTGAAGTAAACACTTGCAATGAATTGAATCTAACGCTGGAAGAAAACAGAGTACAGATGCCCCAACTCATTCCCACCAGCTCAGAAACCGAATACAATCCTAACATTCTGGAAACACTTCTACACAATATACGTCAAGGAAGGTGACGTAAATGTCACGCAATTAGTCAACCATTACCCTGCTTGGTATGCAGTGGCACTGAAACGTACCGTCTGGATAGTAATAGTGTCTCGTTTGTGATTCAACGCTTTTTTCAGTTATTTCCGATTCACGAAACTTGCATCTCGTCTCTCTCTTTCTCACGCGCACAATGAGGATCACCACACAGGACGTGGAGGTGCAGTTGTCATGGGATGACCATTGTCCGAACAGCACGAGCAGAGAGGACAGCCAGAGCACGGACAGCTATAGCTGTTTGAATTAATGGGCGCTCTGTTACCAAAGTTGACTCGCTCCCGTTCGCAAAAGGAAAGCGTCACGTCGCTTTGTTGTTCGCCTGCTAAGCGTTAGCCCCCCCCACCCCCTAGCTTGCTAGCGGAGGCAGTACCTGACTCCAGCAGATAAACTCGTTGGTGTCCGCGTCCCCCACCAGCGTCCACAGCTTGGTGAGGAAGGCCGGGACGCTTGAGTTGTTCTTCATCGCTCACATCCACGGTCGCGCGCGAGGTTGACAGAGGTGCGCTGCGTTGCACCGTGCGCTGTTTCTGTTGCGTTTGTGACGCAGGAAATGCCCTCGAATAAAGCGCTTACAACTTCCGCTCCCGATAGGAGGACGCTGATTGGTCGGAAAGCAAGATTTTTTTTTTTACATAAGACTCCTCACGTGCGGTTCCATGCGAAACAGAGGTCCGACGGCTCGTTCTCCAAAATAAAAGCACCCTCAGAGATTGCCTGTGACCGAAGCCTTCCCATCAGTTGCAATATGTCCAAGGAAACAAAATCCTTTTTGAAAACGAGTTCGTTTCCTTCAGTGATTTCACAGACCAACTTGTGGGTTGAGCTGGCAATTTGTGATAATCAGTGTTGGGGGTAACGAGTTACTTTCGTAACACGTTACTGTAATTTATTACGTCAGGCAGTAACGGTGTAGTATTATGCGTTACGAATTATATTTTGGTAATATTATTACATGTACCGAATTAGGTAATGCGTTACCATGTGAGCCGTCGGTTTTAAAAAAAGCGTAAAATTAAAATTAAAAAAATATGTCCGTACAAACAGAGGTAATAGATTATTTAAAATCTGCCCCTGTGATGGAAAGCCTGCACCACTTTCCAAGAATTAAAAAAGTGGCACTCAGGCATCATGTTGCAACACCATCCAGCGCACCAGTCGAAAGACTTTTCAGTGTGGGAAGAATCGTGCTCACCCTAAAGCGAAACCGCCCTGGCGATGGATGCTTTCAGCGGCTTCTTCAGTTGCGCTATAACAAACACTTTAGTGGTATGGAGTTGTTCTATAGAGCCTTGGGGTAAGATCAAGGTTAAATGCCTTCAGTAGTTGTGTTCAATATTACCAGATTTTGCTTGGCTGTATATTTTGTCTATTAAGACTTTGTTGTTTGGCCCTAACAAAAATAGTACAAAGGCTCTAAGCATCAGTTGGACTGAATTGAGCTATATTTTGAAATGTTTAACGTGATTCATTATTTATCCTGCTCTCATGCTCTTTTTTTATTACTGCTATTTCAGAGCAGAATATTGCTCAGGTTCTAAAAGACTTAATTACAAAACATGCCCTGTCTGATGCCTGTTATGCCTCATTCTTGAAGTGCACTTTTATTTCATTATTGAAATAGTTTAAACTATTTACATGTTTAATTTCATGGAAATGTAACTTTTTTTGTCAAAGCTTGTGTGGCCGCACTTCGTTGCTCAAGCGCTAATAAATAAGACTTTAAAAAACAGTTTGTGTCATGTCATGTAAAGGTCTTGGTTGTTGTTGGTGGTGAAAGTAATAAAAAAGTAATAAGTAACTTATTACTTTACACAAATGGTAATATTGTAAAGAAACTTATTATTTTCCAATGAAAGTAACTTGTAATATTAAATATATTACATTTTGGAAGTAACTTGCCCAACATTGGTGATAGGTGATGACCTACAATCAGACGACCTACAAGGACAATCAGATGACCTTTTTTCTGTGTGATCCAGTTCCAACAAGAAAGACGAGAGAGATGATGATGAAAGTGATGTGTTTATTCAGCCAATTTTTTTGAAAAAAGAAAACAGCATTTTGGTTTTTACACATGGTTTTCGCCCCACAGTTTTGTATCGATTTTCTGGAAAACCTACAAATAAAAAGTTAAAGAAAGAAATATCAGAATGAATTTGCTTGTTTAAAGTTGGAACGACCATACCCCCAACCTTAGACCTCGAAAATAAAAATGTGAAACATTAAACGCATGAATTATGAATACCAAAGAATGTGAATGTTTAGGAGTTTCCAAATAGAAAAAAATTCCTAATTTATAGCTTTATCTTAGTTTGCAAAGCCTGACAGAAGTCATAATGTTGGTCCCTGCGTGTGAATGTTCTGGGCACTTGAGTGAGAGAAACCTCCCAAGCAGGACAAAGTGGTGACGACACTGGGCCTCAAATGAAGGATGGCCCAACAAAAGGCTCTTCTCCTTCTTGGTGAGATTTCTCTTAGATGGAATTGTTCTCTTGTGAGGCAAATTGAGTTATTGAGTCTATAAATATTCTCCCTCAGGACAGGATAACAGGATAAGGCCTTTTCATCAGCCTGTGTGTGCGTGTGTGTGTGTGTGTGTGTGTGTGTGTGTGTGTGTGTGTGTGTGTGTGTGTGTGTGTGTGTGTGTG
>JASSRZ010001056.1:0-11063 GCA_032164315.1 Malacoctenus gilli
GTTGTCGGGTTTAATAAACACCATTGACCTGAGCTCTGGTCCGGCGTGTATTTGGGTCCGAATCCCCTGCGTGACACCATTGCCCTGTGTCTTTTTGTCAATGGTAAGTTCCATTGAAACTGTGTGTCTGCTACCCCAGGATACGATCTCCTGCAAAAAGCTTGGAAATTGTGTGTTTGTTTCAAACCAAAACAGCACTCACCTTTCGTCTCACATTTGCTTAAAAAGGAGCTATAATCATGCATGTGTGTGCACCCATGGGGTGGGCCGGTCTTTAATTGAGATGTGGCCGAGCATATGGTTGGCAAATTGCTACCTCAAGGTTAATAAAAGTGGCTACGCAACCAAACAACTGAACCACAAATTACAGCAAATGCCGAGGCACTTCCTTTATAACACGTTTGTCAAACTCCCGTCCTGGAGGGCGGCGTCCTCAGACTCTCTGACATCTTCCTGCTCCAGCACACCTGAAGCCAGTGACGGCTCATTAGAGGGGCCGTTGCAGAGTTTTAATGAAATCGTTTAAAGCAGTTGTGTTGGAGGACGCTGAGATTTTGACACTTCCTGCTTCATTTCCGTGAATAACACTGGTCAGCTAAAGTATACCAGGAAGTAGTTTGGCCAGAAGATTTACCTGCTGACTGACGTACCTGATCAATTGGGTGTTGCCAGAATGTTTCTCACTTCACCTGTCACACTGTTCTGGCTGAGTGGTGTCATACTGATGACAGGTTCTCCTACATTCTGTTACATTGTCACTGTTTTTGTGTGTTTGTATGCCCACACTAGGGTGCTGCCTCCAGTTGTTTGTATGTTGCTCGAGTTTATCTCCACACAAAAGCAGTGTGTATTTATCGGCTAATGTCCGGGGTGTCAAAAAAACAGTCCGTTCTTTTCCTAGAGATAACTTTAGGACAGACTGAAAAGTACAACAGAGATTGGTGACTTTACCTCAAAGTAAGACTCATCACAAAGTAATAGCACACAACCTGCCATTTGCATTTTCAAAAGACTTCAATGGTAAATTCCCATTTTTTAGTCATAAATTCCGGTGTTCCACAGTATTTCTGCAGAAATTTTGGGGAATTTACTTGGCCAGAGAGGACATTTAGAACTACTAAATGGACACTAAGTGCTAAAAGCAATAGATGGCTTTTGGACTGAGTTTATTCGACTACATTTAGATAACAGGAACAAAAGAGAAAGAATAGCTGACACTTGCAATAAGCAGTCATATTAACTGCCTCCTAAACTCTGTGCATTCTCTTCCTAAGTGAGTGAGTAAAAGGAAAGAAGTTGAGAAGGCTGCAAGGAAGGCCAGAAGTGGGGTAGCAGCAAAGTTGTAGTCAGAGAAGAAGAGGTGGGGGTGGGGTGGGGGGTTTAATCATGGGGAAGACATGCGTGAGCCTTGATCTTTGTACAGTAGGAGTAGGTGGTCTTGATTGGTTTGACACGGAACTAAAGCCTTTGATGGATTTTGAATTTTGTGTCAGTGGTTGAGGACTCATACAGTAACAACAGGGTGGATTTCCCTGACATTTGAGGAATGCGATCGCAGTTCGTCACCCTCTCGCCTCTTATTAGATCAGGGCAGCGGCCGCGTCCCTAAGCTGAAGGGCTCACCACTGACACCGCTCCCCTGGCAAATGAGAGGCTGTTAACTGGCGTGCCTGTCCCCTTGCAAGTCGCAGCTTCTCTCACTCACTGCGACGCTGTCCCTCGCCGACTGCAAGCGAGCCACGCCAGTCACAGCTAAAGCATATGGCAGTCGGCTATTTCTGGGGTCTGTTTAGAAGAACAGCCAATCAAAGCCGCCGCCTTGTCTAAATGCCTGCAAAGGGGCCTTATTATCACTGTTGTGCATGAAACAAACTAACAGATGGCTGTTTGACTCGCTTTGTCTCCACAATCAGCACTTGGCCAACCTCAGACGCCTGCTGGGCTGGAAGAAGCTGTGATTTTCTGTCTGCTTGGAGCGAGGCGGCAGGATTTACATTTCTCTCGCGCGCTCTCAGACACAGGTATGCGTTCGCCCTATCTGTTGCCTCACGTGTCAATGAGCACACAATTATTTAAAGAACTAATAATGCTGCAACAGCGCGCGATGAACATCCATTTTGGAATTAACACCACATCACAAAAAACAATAAGAACTTTCAGACTGCGATTTCAGCAGTGATCCAGTGAAAAAAGCTAATGAAGACATTAAGCTGGGAGCAGCTGGGCATGAATTTTGTCCAAAGTGATTAGTGTGCATGATGGATTTATTCGGATGGCAAAAATGCAGCTCCAAAACTATCAGGACCACCTCCATGATTCATACAAAGCTAATGCGCACGGGGAGGCTCATTATTGCCACTACCAAATGTTAAAGGGTTAACTGAGAAATCCACACAGTCGCAAACTAAACTGACACACTGGACAAATAGCAGAGGCTGTTTTCTCAATTTGCTGCCTGGTTTGATTGTAATCTTCAGCTGCCGTCGGTGTCAGCACAAAGTAGTGATGGCTTCCAGCAAACTCGTATATTATGCACCCAGAAAGGGCCCTGTTCTTGTAGTTTCCGTAATCTTGGAATCATTTAATTTGGTAAATGCCCAGAAAAATGAATTATATCTGTAAGAAATGGTCTTTCCATCTCAGTTGTAGCTGCACTACAACCAAGCCCTGGGTGCTGTGATAAAAGTTCCCAAGCTGTTCTTAACTTTTACTCTCCTAACAGCTAGAAACATTGTTCAGAGCACTACCATTACTTTTAGAAAAAACAGTATTTTCACTGTTTAACAAAGTGCACCATTTCCTCTTGTTTTGAATGTTTCCTGCATGTATTAAAGTTGAAGACATGCAATAAAAGTAGCCTTTAGGACTGTAGCTTGATGACTGCAAGCAGGAGGCACTGTGTTCTGGTGTCACTTGCCGAAACCTGATTAAACTGGCTCATCTGGCAAAAGCTTGGAGTCATTAAGGGAAGGAGTTGGGTGTTTCTGCAGGCCGTGAGTGGACTATTGATGCATTATAATCATAAGAAAAGGGATTTTTTTAAAAAACCCTTTTTGGTCTTTTTTTCTAACATACCAGCAGATCAGGAAATTGTTATGGTAGTAATAGATAAGTCAGTAACTTAACAAGCAACTGCAACTGCACAATGTCAAGGCAAACCCCACTAAAAAAATATATGAGTACTGGTACTGTATTTGCACTTTGGCAGCATGTGTGGCTTAATTGCAATGTGATGACTGACACAGTGTGTGTCCAGCTGAGAACTGAAAGCTCCTGCTCGGACCTCACCTGCTCAGGTCTTGTGGCGTTCCCCTGCGGACGCACGTGCAGGTGCACCCTGGCCTTCCACACCTCCTTGGACTGCAGGTCTTGGGCGTAGACCACCACCCTGACATTTCCCTTGCCCCCCAGGCTCATTTGCCGCAGGGCATAGATGGCGCCGTCCTCGCTCACACTGAAATCTGAGGAATCCCCGATCTTAAATGCCACGGTCCCTCCAGTGCAGTGTGTGAAGCTCACTGTGGGAGACAGAAAGAGAGACACAAAGGTCAGGCTATGTAGACTCATCATTATTAAACCCCACCACCACCACCACCACCCATTTGTTATCGTGTTTGAGTGGATACTTGTTGAAAGACAAGACAAGACAAGCACCTGGCTCACGGGGGGAGGTCACATGAATCCACCTGGGGGTTTATATGTGTACTGACTGTGTACAAACCCAGTTTCATTATTCAAATATTCTCAAAGTGATCTCGTTAAACACTAGTTGAACACTACAATCAATATCTGAATATTTTCTTGTTACGAGGACTATTTTGGGGTGAAAATGCTGTAGTAGATATACCAGGCATGTAGGTAGACCAATGCGTGGAGACCGATGGTGATGTGGAACTTGTGCATCACAACATAAAGACCTGAAGATGGCAAAAAATGACAAAATATAATGTTTATGATGAATTCCTCCTACAGTTCGGGGTCGCGGTCGCATCCGGTGGCTGGATGGATGTTTCGAGCAGGTTTTGTGGGCTGCACCGCTCTGGTTTAGTAGTACTCTGGTTGACCTGTCACCCGTGGGTTGGGCCTGGCTCTGGGCTGTGATTCCTATGTTTATCCCTCCAACCCAACCCATGAACAAAGAATGCTCACCACTCCACATACGTCAGTAAGTCTCACCTGGTAATTGCAGGATAAACCCACTGCCAATTTTATTAAATACAAATGACCTTCGAATTTGATGGCAGAGAAAAATCGAGCACTCATACAAACTGAAACTATCAGTCATGTGATTGTCAGCTGTGAATACAGTGACAGAGTGTATCACCACATGGACACATTCCTTCTTCAGCATGATCAAGGTCAGAAGTTAAACCCCGACTCCTGTGGTAGTTTCCAATCTGTGAAGTGTACCGCTAGCAGTTAGGGAATTGATCCACTTTTCCCTCATTAAACCTGACACACAGGGTCATCCATACAAACACAGGCAGAGGCCTTCGAAATAAATGTGTAGATTTTATTTGACAGGGACTGCTGCGAAGTAGGGGTTTGCAGCCATTTTGGTACTATTTCAGACCAGTAGTTGCTAGATTGGAACCTGCAGCTCTGATATCAAAGGTTGCGTCACCGCATTAGGTTTTGTGATCCTCAGTCATTCTTTGTTATCTGGAAATTGATGACAAAACCCTATCAGCAGTAATCACAGCTTACCATCTGAGCTCAGCGATAAGGCCTTCAAATTAAATCATATCCAGTCAGGCCATTTCAAGGGAGATTTTAAGATGTAAGGTGAGCCAAGACAAAAAGTCCAGGAACAATGTGGCTTGTATGGGAGCATAAGAGTTTAGCCCTCTGTGAAGCCCTGAAGAGGCTGCGTCCAGTGCTTCCTGACGGAGGAATTCAGGAAAAGTTTTCATCCACACAAAAATAACACTTCATGAAAATGCTGTCATAACTACTTCAAGTCAGCAGGTGGTACAGGGCTACAAAACTGTAACGTGAAAGAAGAAGAAGAATCAGAACAGATGGTGACAACATGTAACAAAAAGGAGTTATGGTGATGTGTTTCAGAAGATATTGGTGTTCAAACGACAATAACTGAAGAATGATTGGTTAATTACTGTTGGGTTTTGAGCAATGGAGGACATCAGCGATGACATCATCATATCCATGTTTCTCCACTCACAATATTCACATGGAGACGCTGCGGGGCGTGCTTCTGAATCTATCAACTCTGAGTGTATTTTGGCATTTTGGATCTGAAAAACTTTGTGTGGACAGAACGCACCCAAGAACGATGAGCCTTGAGGCTTCGCCATGACAACGCCTGCCTACTACAGCCACCCTACGCAAAAGAGGGAGGCTTCTGGCGTAGGTGGGTGATAGGGTGATTGTATATTGCCAGGGCTCATGCCGTTTTGTCGACTGTGTGATTCGAGTGGCAAAAACCGCTGTCAGAGGCAGATGTCAGCTCATCACAGTCCCACATTAGCTCATTGCGCATGAGGTGAGAGGAGCCCACTTCCACTTCAGCTGAGGTGCACGGAGGGATGAGAGCGGCTGCCTGCTACCTAGGACAAGCAGCAATCAGCCAGAAGAGAACAGAAACAAGGAAACGACTTTGAGCGCACTAATTGGCGAGATCCTTTTGCCCAGCAGCAAGCACACTTCTATTCTATTCGATGACAGCTGCAGAGAGGAGGTCTGCTTTTAGAAATCCAGCTCACAATGATTTAAATTACTTCTTAATTCTTTCTGGAGTCAAGGCAAGGCATCTGAAAACATTTCACAATAATGGAAAACCAAACAAATTGGACTTAACAGGGTAGGGTCAGTGTGGATGTCATACCAACATACAGTGCAATGGATTTTTATCATAAAAAACACTGCTTACAAATTGGAAATGACTCTTGGATTCTGGTTTGTCTTTTATTTTGGCAAGGTTAGACATTCACAGTGATTTTTCTTTCTCTTGTCTCTTTGCGTTGTTGACCTCTTACGAGCCTGCTGGTCAAGTGAAGAGACGATTCAGACGTCAGTAGAGCAGCTCCTAATAATTCCAATCCACTGAGCAGATTCAGTTAGTTGCATGCACAAGAACTATGAATAAGCCATCAGTGGACCAACCCTTCACTGAGGCATGTCAGCTTCTGGATTTTTTAACAGCAAATGGCAATTCTGAATTTCTTTGGCGTTACAATGGTCACTGGCTGGGATTCTGAACAATATTCCTTTTGGAGTGGCCACCGTTTGCTGATTTCCTGACTTCTCCTCTCCCATTCGCCATGTGATGTCAACAATGATGAATCGTCCCGATCAACGGCTCTGCCAACATGCCAAGGACGAGTGCCTGTGGCATGTGTGTCGAGTGTCAGCGAGCCTTCAGCTGAGCTTTTTTGGATGGACTTTTTACTCATGTATGCATTTGTACCTCTTGGGTACAATCACATATCCAGTCACTCACACAATCATTCACACATAAATGACGATGACTGTCATGCAAAGTGCTCGCACACCATTAGGAGTGACTTGCCCAAGGACGCTTCAGCAGAGATCAGCTCATTGTTATTAAACCACCCCTAACAAATCACAGCCCCTTCACGTCCTCCAAAAAATCTATTAGATGTTTGGCAGCTTAAAACTCAAAGATCGGGCTCGTGTTTTCAATTTGTATTAAGATAATCAATGTTGTCCCCATTAGTTCATCATGATGAGTCACACCTTCCCGATAAAAGGATAAGAGGAAGATGGTGATGCTGATTAAAACACTGTGTCTCTCCCTTTGAGCTGAGATCAGGCAGCTGTTCGTGTGCAGCTCATTTGTCAGCAACAAGACAGTTAAAGCATCAGTGCCGTTAAGCTCATATAATCGACTGCTCAATTCATTTCCCCTCTCAGTGGGTGCAAGCGAACACCAGCCTGGGAACCGTTTGCATCGCTTCAATTATTACCATATTACTCGTTAATAAGTCCCATTAAGGAACTTTAGGCTGAGCTGCTGTTTACATACAAAACTGAAGCCTTTGTACAGTCTGTATCTCTGGAGATATTTCATAGGGAAAGATGAGCGAAAGTACTTCGTATGGCTAACATGGCATTAGCCTTTTGGTTTTTCAGTCCGTTACGGTGACATGGTTTCTCGAGTTCCTATTCATGGGTTTCATGGTGACATCACATTGTTCTATCTGCACCATCTTGGGGACATTTTTTGAAGCTTGAAGTAAACAGCTATAATGCTGTCTATATGTTGTGAGGTTGGTTGCAACAATCGCAAGGGAAAACAAACTGGATGAACTTTTTACCACATCCCAAAAAATGACAGGAGACAAAAGTGGATTTCTGCTGTAAAAAAGAACCACTGGACTCCAGCTGAACACTCCCAGCTATGCGCTGAGCACTTTATCTCGGGTGAGTAAAGTCAGTACTGCTACGTAGCTTAGTGTTAGCATGCTAACAATCTTGATATCACAGATATAAAAATCGTCATGATCAATGAAGGAAATTAGTTTGGATTATTGATATTAAATAATGTTTTAGTCAATCGATTATTAGTTATTTAGTTACCACATTTAGTTTCCGGTTCTTTGTTATCTACTGCTGCAGGTACAGTGCATAGCTGGGTGTGTTGGTTGGGAGTCCTGTGGTCCTTTTTATAGCAGCAATCCACCTCTGTCCCCTGTCATTCTTTATTGGGACGTGGTAGAAAGTTAATCCAGTTTGTTTTCCCTTGCGATTGTCGCAACCGACCGCACAACATATAGACAACATGATAATTGTGTATTTCCAGCTTCAGAGAACATTCCCAAGATGGTGCCAATAGAACACTGACTTCATCATGAAACCCAAGTATTATACAGTAATAGTTGGATGGAGAGGGAACAAAGCTTTTTCTTACTCAGCCCTGAAATATGTAGCCCTGACAAGCTGAAATTCCGCAAAACTCACCGCAACTGTCTAAAATCTGTGAGTTCTAGAATTTAGAAAAATTCCCAAGTTTCCAGCCTGCCTGCATGGATCTGAAGACAGCACAAAGCAGCAAAACAGCCGCAGTTCTCCGAACCCCAGTTAATTGTGAAGCAGTGCGCGAATATCCATTTGGTGCGTGACACGTGATATGACTGCTGAGGAAATGTTTCTATCTTTAAACACTGCTTTTCACATTCAGAGCTAAATTATTCACTCGATAACTGCAAGAGACACTGATGATGCATGAAGAGCGGCTGCGGTTTAGCAGCATCAAGAGTTCTCGCCTCTCTAACGGGCCTGCGCATTAGCTCGGATGCACCGAGTGCTGAGAGTGTGTGGCTAGAAGTCGCACCACAGGCTCCATCTATGTGCTGGCTAGAGCTGGACTGTCCCTGGCGAGGTACATTGCTCTCACTTTTCCTGCTTGTACGATGACATTCTCTTCAACGATTTCACACCGAATTAAATCCATTGACTGAGCAGCTGACTTCCTGTATTTCTTTTCACAATAAAAACGAGGGCCAACAACAACTGACCCATGATAACGAACAGCAAATCAAAAAGAGAACCCAGAAGATTAAATACCGTTCTCAGCATGTCCAATGTGTTCTCCTTTTGTATGCTATTGTTTTTCTTCAATGTAGTGTTTTTACAATTTAGAGCTTGATTCAGGGCCTTTTCGTGAGGGTGGTGGAGCCTGAAGACCCTGAAGAGGATTGAACGTCTGAAATGGTCCATTAGAATCCAGTGAAAACGCGGTCAAAAGTGCAGGAATCTGCAGTGATCTGCATGCTATGACTTTACTTTTGGACTGTTGTTTATGTGTGTTGTAGTTGTAGGGACTTCAGTTTTTGGTCAGTGTTGGCTAAGAGGCTGAGTTTATTCTATGGTCATGCTTAGATGTGCCTGCTAAGGGTTGGCTTGGAGCACCCTGACAAGCAGCTGCTGTGAGAATTTGGTCAGTGAAAAGAAGCGAGTCCCATCCCACTGTGCTGTAGAAACACACCACCGGACAATTCAGGGGGCAGTGAGCAATTGTAGAAGGTGATCACCAAATGGAGAAGCACATATAAAAGGTACAAGTACCCACACTTTTAACTGGGCGTGCTGCTAAAACTGATACCCATGGAGCCTTCGCCCGCTACAGGTTGTCTGATAGTAAACAGTGTGTCTGCAGCCCCAGTGAGTCCGTGTGAGACACCGTGAACACACAGATGTCTGCTTTATAAGTCCATGCTCTGCCTTCTCCTTCAGATTTTCCCATTTTCCTGTGAAATATTAATGGTCCCTCAGCCGACCGGTACTCTTGCGAGCATGAATCAAATCCAACCAGCTGAAGAGGCAAAAAACCTCTGGCCAAGATGCTCGGCGTATGCATGCATCAATAGCGAGACGGGCATTTTGTTTTAAGACGTCGCAATTGAAAATATGAAACGTGTAAGCCTGACTGCAATGTTCAGCCATAAAAAAGAAACCTCTCAAATGTTATCATGTCCATCAAGCAAAGGGCACCGCACTGAATTTCATCTCCTGAAAATGGTCCATTTAGTTTAATTTGATTGAACAGCGCAGGTGGGGCATCCAGCCTGACTGATTTTTGTCAGGTGGCTCGACCCGCTTCTCCACGAAGGCTGAACAGTTTGACGGAAAATTACAACCCTTCTTTTTCAAATCCATACTCTCACTCGATCAAAGATTCATCCTATGTTTATTGTGTTTGCCTGCGTTTGATGTTGGACATTGAAGAGCTGACACAGTTCAGAGAGAGAGGTCCAACACTCACTCAATGCAGCCTGTGTTTGTTAAGAGATATTTCAATGGAAGTTAACTGGGAAGTTCCTCTGTGGGGACAAAATGACTGATCAAAATTACTCCTAATTAATCAATCATACTTCTATTTAACAAAGCAAGGTATTCCAAATAGTGGAGTGTTCCTATCAGACAGGGAAGGGGTGAAAACACAAGAGTTTGAGAGCAGTTAAAGAATCATTTCTGAGGTGTTTGCTGATCAGTTGGGGAATTATGTTCATCTGAGGGATGCTAAGAGCAGAGCCCATGCCTCAGTAGGAGCCCCGGCCTCGATGAGCCGCCCCCCTTCTTTCGGGGGGCCTGGAGGATGTGGAGATGCTGGAGTCAGAGCAGCCTTCACTCCTTAGCAGCTCGAGTTAAATACTCATACATTTTCCATGGCCCTGTTCAGGAACACTCATGCTGCATGTTGTCTGAGCTGATTTCACCCCCCCATCCCCCTCTCACGCTCCACATTTACAAAGCACCCTCACACCGACGACTGCGGCACATTGTTCTGCAAACGCTATTTGCAAATAAATTGAATAAAGCATTGTGTCATTGGGGGAAATGAGAGCAAGCAGTGAGCTCATAGAGAAATAATGCAGCACAAAGACACACCGGATGTTTCCCCAAGATTTAATTCTTGGCTTGTGTTGTACCAGCAGTTTCGCAAACCGCCCACAAGCATCTCAGCTCAAGAAGCAGCTCACTGTTTGCTCTCGGTTTGTACTTCATCGGGCCGCTTCTCCAAAGCAAACATGCCAGATACCAAAAAACCTGTTTAGTATAACCGTGCGCTATCAAACAGTTGGTCTCGCTTACATGTTCCCATTAGACGGCAGGAGATTTCTAAAATCCCACATCAAAGCGATTCTATAAAAAAGGATCTTTATGTTGTGTTTTAAGTGCGGAAAAGTACGGGTCCTTAAAAGCTGCACTATTTCAAAACATTATCAATGATAATGCATAAAAGTCAAAGTCAGGTGTCTTAAGTGTCAGTGAGAAACTACATTTTAGATCAACAACAAAAAATGAAATAAAACAGGCATAAACATTTGCAGAGGGAGCGATGTCCAACTGTTACTGAATGTATCGGGTTTTGCTAAAAACTGAGAAGCCTGTTGGTCAAGAAGTTTCCTCAGTGACTGCTTGTTTTAGAGACACTTCTGATTGGATAGGAGGTAAACAAAGAGGGTTTTACCTGAGTAGTAGCGTTGTTCACGCACGCGCGCTTGTGTGTGTGTGTGTGTGTGTATGTGTGTGTGTGTGTGTGTGTGTGTGTGTGTGTGTGTGTGTGTGTGTGTGTGTGT